>JAEQML010070426.1:0-16797 GCA_016904865.1 Pissodes strobi | reverse complement strand
AAAACATACTTCGATTGTTATATTACTTTCACTTTTGATTGAACTAAACAATGTATTGGTTACCTTTATGTATATTTGAAAAATCTTTCAGTTAATTTATATAATTATTTTTATTTCAGAATAAACGAAGATCCCGAAGGCAAAGTATTCGTCACTGCCGAAAGCAAATTCAACACTCTGGCTGAGCTCGTTCATCACCATTCGATGCTTTCGGACGGTCTGATCACTCAGCTACTATACCCAGCACCTAAGCATAATAAGCCAACGGTGTTTCCCCTAAGTCCTGAACCCGATGAGTGGGAAATCAATAGAACTGATATTGTGATGAAACATAAACTAGGTGGCGGTCAGTATGGCGATGTGTATGAAGCTTTATGGAAAAGGTCAGTATTAACTTAAATTACTTGAATACTCTCGTATGTATCCTTTCTACCAATTTATATATAATAGTATGAGTAATAGTAGTTCTTTCGACTACCAATTTCGGTCTAGTAATTTAGCAATATTCTAAACTTTTCCATATGGTCAATGTTGACATCAGCTTTTGGTGACCAGATAATTGATGCGATATGTCATTGAAAAAGTAATTTGACGTATGTGATGGTGGAAAAGTATTCATAAATATACTTGAAGGAAGAAAATTGGAACCATTTCGCGTCAAACCGGAATTGGTATTAAATTAAATTAACTGTCAAAATGGGCACTCGATTGCCTAATTTCAAATTCATGTCTGCGGAAGTAATTTAATGACACCGTGTATCTTTCGGTATCCAAAGGGTTACTAACTGAAATTGTCAAAATGTGCTTTTGATTACCTTCTTCAATTAACATACCCAAATTTAAAATTCGTATCTCCGTAAGCGATGACATGACGGCGTGTATCCTTTCTTCATTGTCATCCCGATATGTAGTGCTCAAGAGATATTGTATATTTCAATAGAGGCTACGTTTTTGCCGTGAAACACCATATTCTAGCATGTATGTGGTTTAATTTTGTTTTTTTAGCATTGCAATAGTAAATAATATTTTAACATCGATAGTAATATCCAAATGAGTTCACCGAGTAATTTTTTAGATATAAAATGACAGTAGCTGTAAAGACATTAAAAGAAGATACAATGGCGTTAAAGGACTTTTTGGAGGAAGCCGCCATCATGAAAGAAATGAAACATCCAAATTTAGTGCAACTTATGGGTGTTTGTACGCGAGAGCCTCCGTTTTATATAATTACAGAATTCATGAGTAAAGGTAATATCAGACCGTATTTATTTAATTGTATAAAATAAAGTTTTGATCATGTCAATTTTCATCACCTTCATCCATATAATTTACAATAGAAATTGCCGTCAACTCTAGAGCGTTTAACTCTAAACTCTAACAGAGGTGGTAACTACCAAAATGTCATGCAAATTTGGTAGAACGAAAAAATAAAAGAGGTAAAGCCATACCATCCTCTTTAATTAGCTGTAATGTATCTTTCTCCTCGGATGCTATGGCCAAAGTATTAAAACTCTTTAATTTCAATGTTTTTACGCCTCGTTCATTAATCGTTACGTCCAAGACATTTATGATACGACAGAACAGAAATCTTTACTCTATTGAAAGTTTATGTTGCGATTGTAGTACAGTTAGCTCAATTTAAGCCTTTAAATTGCATCGGTAAATTATTTTTCATATAATATCTATTCCAACTTCATAGACCAGGTTATAATTATTGCGGTCCCAGTACTAAATTAGAAAAAATATTATCAAGATGAGTTGCATAAAGCCATTAGATGCTGCTTGCCGAGAACACGGTATAGAGTATTTTCTCTTGTCATTTCTATTCTTGTATGATATTGTGTTTAACTGATCCTCGTTCCGACAGGTATATATTGAAATCCCCAGTTGATGTGTTTATAATTATATGTTGATAATTCAAATGCCTTCTGTTTATTGGGTGTTTTGAACTTAATTTTCGGGCCGTAATTATTGCTGAAAAATTGATGGTTCTATTTGCCTATTAAGCCGACAGTTTCTAGAGCTCATTATGTAAAACAGAGCTAATTTAATCTATTCGTTCTATTAAAATTAAAAAAAAAAATCTTTACACTTCAGTGAAAACTCTACGACCTTTTTCAAAAGTTGATACAAAGTCTATAAAATTAGAATGAGTATTTAAATATTAAAATAGAACCTTAAGGATGCTAGACTTGTACCTTCTTAATAAAACAAGAAGCTTCTGCAAAATCTTAATCACAGTCGTGTTCTCCGACCAGCTCTCACCTTCAGATTGAATTCACCGAAGAATTGTGATGTCTTGTTTTTTTTTTATAATTATTTTGGGAAATGTTGTTTAATTCATTCTGCTAGGCATACCAAACCAAATCAAAAACTATTCAATATTTTACAAATCAAGCATTCGACAATACAGAGCGAATTATGATTTTTGTGACATCATATGTAAAATATCCAGAAATTTAAAACATTTAGAGCAATTTGTGTAGTGTTAGTTATTTTTCCTGAATCTATGTTTCTTACTTGCAGGTAACCTACTAGATTATCTGAGAAACGGCAGCAAGGAACAAATCGACGCGGTAGTACTGATGTATATAGCAACACAAATAGCGAGTGGTATGAGTTATTTAGAAAGTAGGAATTTTATTCATAGGGATTTAGCCGCAAGAAATTGTTTAGTTGGAGAGAATCACCTAGTCAAAGTAGCCGATTTTGGATTGGCAAGACTAATGAGGGATGACACCTATACGGCTCATGCAGGTAATCACCATTTATGGATTGAAATGTTCTTAAATTTACTTTTAGAAAGCATTTTTGTGTATTTTTAAAGTACCGCATACCATCATATAAGTATGAACTATGCGTTATGCTGCGACACGCTTTCTGTGTAATAAACTTTATTTTTTTTATTATTTTTAAGTCATTTCTTTTAACCTTTAAAAAAAAAGAAAGTAAAAGATCTTGAATGCTCGTGGAGCTATGACGAGTTCCACCGAGATTAGTATTAGTGTACACTTACCGAATTCGACCAGATATCCTCCGTTAAAATAAACACCCGTCAAGGTTGGAATGTAAGGCCCTGTAGCAAGCTGTAAAGTGAGCGCGCAATTTGCCCGCTGTTGAATTAACCGGAGAAAGGTTCCTTGGGTGCCACCGAGTTCGTTACGGATCAAACTGGAGATCCCCGCGTTATTCGTGGAATCTGCTGCAAGATCTCCGCTCCCCAAGGTAAACCTTGCCGGTAAGAAGCGCTAAAAAGAATGTCTCCACCAATACACTGGTAAGGCTGCAAAGTTACGATAAGTAAATTGTTGAGCCAAATAAAATCACCGCAGATACAATACTATCTCTTTATTTGAAAAGATCAAAATAGGCAACGGTAATTGCCAAAAATAGCGATAAAGACAAAAAAGTGTATAAGGAAACTGAGGAGGCCGAAATATTGAGATATAAATTGAGGTGCGATACCACCGATTGTAGGTGGTTTAAACCAAAAAAAACTAAACTATCTAATGATAATTAACTATAACAATAAATATATAAAATGTATCAGTGGTCGACCAAAACTCTATATAGATTTAAGTGGCAAGACAAAAAAAAACATGAAGATGAAATAGGCACCGCTTAAGTGCATAAGAGCCCCAGCGAGGAATAGGGGAAAGTAAAAAGAGAACTTGGGTTTGGTCTACCGCGCGGGATCGTGATCATGTAAACCGCAGAGATAAAGTGCGCGCAAATACTACAAGGGTAAAGGTGCTAACTTAAAGAGTGGTAGTTATTTTCCGAAAAAAAAGAAACAAATAAAACATGAATTTAAATTTAAAATCAACAAACACTTAGCTTTCTACGAAGTTCCACCGTCAGGTGAACACAGGCGGCTTGTCCCGGACCCTTAGTTCATACCAGGGTGAACAACTTTAGTCGGACCAGGTGGACGAACCTCCGCCGTCCAACACGTCTAGCCGGTTAAGTGGACCACAACGTTCCAAAAAAAATCTAACTGGATGGGTGAATTTCTGGATCCCAGCTAGGTGGGAGGACCCTAGGAATAGAACATTCCCTAGCAACGAGTCATCACAATATATGAATCGATTGCTATTATATACTCTCCGTTCAAAAGAATAATTCAGCAGATTTTCAAATTTCAGATTAAAGAGATAGGATTTCCCCCTTTTTTTAATTCTAAATCAAATAAAATAATGAACCAAAAGTTAAAATAAAAAACAAAGAATAAAAATGAGAAAAAGGGCACCCCCGCAATAATATATTAGAACAATCGAAAGGTTCAGTTCGACCAAGGGAAGCCGACATCATCCGTTAAAAATAACATTGCAGCATTTAGAAAGAGGAAATAAGCAGTCCAAGCATTTGGACCGAGTTTGGCACGGCAAAATAAACGTACATAATCATTGAATGCAGTAAATGCCAGCAATAGTACGAAAAAAAAATGAATGTAATTAAATATTTATTTTTATTTATTTATGCAATACATACGGGATCACCCCATTACAATTTAATATACCTACAATATTATATCTATGACTAACTTTATAAAACAGTAAATTTAGAACCTAAGAACAGGTAACAGTTATAACAAATATCAACATCTTAAATAAGTTATGCTAGAGTCTGCTCAATATTTTATACTTAAAACAACTAAAAGACAAAACAAATGGGTCAATATCACTGTGTTCATTCAGAAATCTCATTGCTCTACTCACTGAGGAGTTGCCGCCATAGTTGGTTCCATGAAAATCAATGAGAAACGGATCTGTATGTCTTAAAGATCTCCCGGGAACCCTAAAGTTGACGAGCTCTAACAATGCAGGGCAGACAATTAAACCGTTTATGATTTTAAAAAGAAAACACAAATCAGATGAGCACCTTCTATCACTAAGTGTATCCATGTTAAGAATTCTCCGAATAGGAGCATAATCATGGTTCAAAATTGGAATATTATATCGGAATGATACTTGACGTAAAAATTTGTTCTGGACTTTATCCAGCCTAACTCTATGAACATCATGAAATGGCGACCAAACTATAGCTGCATACTCCAATACAGATCTAACCAGAGTACAATATACAAGCCTATATCCACCAACTGACATACATGAGGTGTTTCTATAAATAAAACCTAGTGCCTTTAGGGCTCTGGATGTCACCGAATTTATGTGTTCTACAAAATTAATCTGTTCATCAAACAAAACACCCAGATCCCTAACTTTTTGCCTCAGCTGCAACGCACTATTATTGATACTGTACAAGGAATTGAATTTCCTGGTTCTCCTAAAAAAAGATATATAGTGACATTTAGAGACATTAAGGCTTAATGAGTTCAAATTAGCCCACACTGCAAACCTATTCAAGTCCACTTATTATATTGTAAATTTTGACATCATCAGCAAACATCAAAAATTTCGACATCTGGACATAGTTAAAAATGTCGTTAACAAACAAATTAAAAAGAAGGGGAGCTATATGAGCTTCTTGCGGTACCCCATAAGTGGACGTAAATTCTCCAGAGACAAAACTAGAAATTTTAACCCTCATAGATCGATCTTCCAAATAACTTTTTAACCATTTAATAGTATTGTCTCTAAAACCGGTCGCTTTTAATTTTGCCAAAAGAAAACCATGATCGATCCTGTCAAAGGCCTTGGAGAAATCAGTGTAAATCGAGTCTACCTGATAGCCTTTCTCCAAAGCCCTCAAAAGATCCGACTGGTAGATCAACAAGTTTGTCACCGTAGACCTCCCCCTAACAAAACCATGCTGTTCGCTTATTATTATCTCTTTACACATAAAACTAAACTGATCCTATATATAAGGGACTCAAAAAGTTTAGGCATGCTTGACTGGTTGCATACACTTCTTTAATTCTGTATGTCCTGTCTATTGCCAGACTTAAAAATAGGAACCAGGAAACCACTCTTAGAAAAGGACAGGAAATTCACAAAGATTAATTGACATATTGAATAACCTACTTATGGGCAATGTAAGAGTGTAAACACAACGCTTCAGAAAGTAGTTAAGTATATCATCAGGCCCGGACGAGAGCTTATCCTGCAGATTACAAATGCCATCAAACACCTCGGATAAATTAAACAACACTGCACAGAGCCAGAGAAATTATTAAGGCCAATATAATTAGCATTTCTAAAATCCAAATACAAAAAATCCTGCTTTAAACATTGTTTAACCTCATTAGAACAGACTCTCAATTCAAAACAGTAACCTATATGATAAAAACTATTACAAATCAACAAGTCACTAGCCGGTTCGACCTTGATATCACTGTAGTTTGAGAACAGTATATCCAAATAAACATTTTGCAAATTAGGAACTTTGTTATTTTGGTATAGATTGTGGTACGCAAAATACTCAGTAAGTATCACAGCTGGGGAGTTCAAGGGGCAACTCACAGTAACTCCTAGATCATCATTTTCCCACGTAGCCTCTGGTAGAAAATGCACAATTTAGCATCAGGGTGCAATGCACACATTTCTTCAACTGTCTTACAATGTGACCCATAAATCTCAACACAAGATTTTGGCGGTATATACACACCACCAAAAATTAGCTGTGATGATAATCTAGTTACGTGTACAAACAAATGTTCTATACTGGTATCACATTTGATAAGACTAGATTTAAATTTTTTGCTAACATAAATCAGCACTCCACCACCCCTATCTTTAACACTGTTTGTCAAAGAACGATCCTGCCTAAATGTGTTATAACCGTTAACATACGTTTCATTTACTGTTACATCATTGTTAAGCCATGTTTCAGTTGTAATTATTACATCATATGATGAACACTGAACGGATTTTTTAAATTCGTTTACCCTGCCCTTTAGCCCTCCAGCATTGTGATAATATATTTGCAATGAGGTAGGAATTAGTTTTTTGCTTGCTTATTTGTTACCACTATTTTTGGTATCCCTCTTATGTATCTTATTGCTATGTCACCCTCACCACTGTTTCTTCGGGTCTGCAGCTCTTCACGACATTTTTTGTATTGTTGTCTTTGCGTTATTGTTAGGTCTGCATTAAAAAGACATTTCCATTAAGTTTTCTCTTATTTTTTAGGCAGTTGGTAGCAATACTGGCGCTTGCAAAAACAACCTTCATTGGGCGAGGTTTTCCTGAGTTATCTTTTCTTCCCAGCCTTATTGCCTTGTAATCTCCGCCATCGACTGTAAGCTGTTGCAGAATACCATCTACTTGGCTTCGGTCAAAAGCCACTCGAGCAGCTGTTTCATCGAACGAGCCCTCATTCACATTATAAATAATAACATTGTTAGCTCTAGAGGTACGATCTTGAATTTCACTAAATATGTCTGATTCTCCCATACTCGGTAACTTAGAAACTTCCTGTGAAGATCCCAATTGCACCCCTTCATGTTTATTTTTTTCAATGTCTGTCTCAAACTTTAGAATTTTTGCCTCTAGTTGCATAATTTTGCTAGAAACATCCGACTTAAAATCTCTGAACTCCTCCAGGAATGTGCCCATATTATCCTTCTGGTCCTTAGTTAACGCCTTGAACATATGTAGCATGACCATTAGTACATCTTTATTTTCAATAGTTCTTTTCTTCAAAAGATCGCCCATTTGCTGCTCAATGTCGGTATTAGTCCCAGACGCCAGTGACGTTACCGGTTGTGGCTGTTGTTTTAGACTCACTTGATTTTTTGGGGTTACGCTTGTGGGAAAGGCGCCAATGCTACGTCGGCCCCCCACTTCAGGTTGTTTACAACTGGTACATGTCCGAAGATTTTGTTTGGACTTTTTGACATTGGAGTAAATTACATTGAATTCCTTATTAGATAAAGAAGGACAACCTCTATGGTACCAGGTACGACATTAACTACACTCAATGGACCATCCAGAGTCTTTAATTTCAGCTTCACAAACACCACAGTAAAATTTCGACATATTCTTTCTTGTTGGTCTAAGAATTTAATAGATTTATTGCACTACTTTGTCCTTCTGATGCCGATATAATCCCATCTATAAATTCCTCAGTCACTCACCTCACATTCCACAAGAAAGTATCAAAACACTAAACTCCACAGTCATTCACCGTCGAGTACCACAAAAAATATTGGGAACAATACAAACAAAACTTCTTATCTTGGAAGGATACTAAATCAGCTTTCTTGGACAAAGTTTATTGAAATATTTAAATCAATGAGCCAACGTTTCGGTACTGCTCAGTACCATCTTCAGGGCTACAACAATCAGAGAAAATTGTTTTTTAATATAATAATAAATTATTTAAAATTAAGGGTTGGCATTAGTTTAAAGGACGATAAATTTAATAAATTAATAATACTAACCAATAAAAAATTAAAGTTGATAACTTATTTTTTTGTAAAAATGTTGTCAATATACACTCATGTGCAATAAAAACGGTCATTACATAATTTTGATTAAGTTTTAGGCTTGATAACTTTTTTATTTTTGGCCCGATTTTAGTGATTTTTTTTAAAGAACTGTAGGTACAACTATCCTTATTAACATGTCTTTTACACATTTTAAGAAACATTTGTTATTCGACATATTATACAAGGATAATCAAAATGTTGTTTTTTTATCTAATTTCAAAACTCCCTGTGGAATAATCAAGTAGCAGAATCATTCCAAAATGCCAGTTTTCATTTAAAGTCATCTATTCTTTACGTTTTGTTTTTTGGTTCACCTCAATACATACATTTATTCTCACACAAATGCTAAATATCTTCTTTATCAATGATTTAAATTTTTTATTGTACTAATCAAAATTTAATTGGTAGTTAACTTTGTTTCTAAATTAATTTACTTAAATTAAACATTTTAACTTAAACATGGACCAGTACTTTGTATTCCCTCCTCTAGTTCTAATTACTGGCCTGCACACGTCGGTCTATGCCATCAATGAGCCCGCGAATATCGTCTTGGGGAATATTCCTCCATTCTTCTTGAAGTACCGCACGAAGCTCGTTTAATGTCGCTGGTACCACTTCTGGACCTCTAACGCGTCTTCCGAGCATATACCACACATGCTCTATAGTGTTCAAATCTGGAGAACATGCTGGCCATTCATTTTTTCAATCCCAACTTCTAGCAAATATTCAGTTACGCACATTGCTGAATGTAGTCGGGCATTATTTTGCATCAAGATAAAGCACTTAAAACCATTGTAAGTGCACAAACATACTGTCAAACTGACAATAAAGCGTCAAATCACAATGGACAACATAGCCACCTTGTCAAAGAAAATACTGAATTCATATTGAATCAGAAATTATGTAAAACTTTAAATTATTGATAACCAAGATCATTTTGCATTTGGGTGAGAATAAAGGCATGTATTGACATGAACCAAAAAACAAAACGTAAAGAATAGATCACTTTAAACGAAAACTGATATTTTGGAAAAAATTTGCTACTTGATTATTCCACACGGTGTGTTGAAATTAGATAAAAAAACAACATTTCGATTATCCTTGTATAATATGTCGAATAACCAATGTTTTTTAAAATGTGTAAAAAACATGTTAATAAGGATAGTTGTACCTACAGTTCTTTAAAAAAATCACTAAAATCGGGCTAAAAATAAAAAAGTTATCAAGCCTAAAGCTTAATAAAAATTTTGTAGTGACCGTTTTTATTGCACGTGAGTGTATATAAATGTATGCTTATTAAAATTATATAAATATATAAAAAGGAGAATATTTAAAAAGTTAAAATGTTTTGTTTTACAGAAACAAGAGTCACTGCAATACACACAAAAATAGGCATTTACGAATTGTTTTTAACTGGACTATAACTTAAAAAAGACAGGGTGCAACTCAATTTAAAAACACTATTATCTAGTTTAAAAAATATATAATTAAAAGACTTGACTCACCCAGATTATTCCAATTTAGTTACCAACGGTAATTCAGCAAACGACATACTTTACATATTTACAAAAACCACGCATACAAACAATAACAGAGAGAGCAATTTCACTCTATCGCAAGCCAAGCGATTCGGTACTGCTAAAAAGCATTAAATATTGCACCTATATGAGTTGGACTACTATTAATTGATGTGGTCACTCCCACCGTTGTAATTATTTTGGGGCTGCGGTAATTATGTTGTGATAAATTACGCTTAGATCTTGGGTGTCTCTATTGAGATTAACACAAGGGCGATTTTTGTGTATGTGGCACATTTCTAAAAACATTGATTCATTGATTTAAATATTTCAATAAACTTTGTCCAAGAAAGCTGATTTAGTATCCTTTCAAGTTAAATCTTAGTGGACGTGATTCTATAAAGTAAAACCTTCTTATATTTATTTCTTGGCCAGAAGAGATAAGAGTTTGATATATATTCCTTTAAAGGTTTTCACTTTCCTTACAAATAATTATGGGTTTAATAGTCTTGAAAATTTTACCACCAAAAAGAATACAAAGTTACACACAAAACGATACCTTACACATAAATATAATTCTTTTTTTGACTTGCTTAAAACTCAATTTAATCAGAACCGATCTACTACGTGCTTATCGACCGACGTTATTTACTACATTTTAGTAAAAAAATAATTGTTCATAGTCTGATACAGATAATACCCTTATCAACTTGATAAAGAGTACAAGTATGATCTATATAATGAACAAAAAGCACTAGAATAAATCTTAATGAAAAATCATATTTAACAAATTTTACAAATAAATGGTCTGAATGACCTTCCATTATCGAATAGAAAGCATAAACCTTCTTGAATTTCAATATTTCAAGGGAAAGGTTCAAGTACGGACCACATAATGAACAAAAACACTAAAATATACGTTAGTAAAGACATCGTACTAAACGAATTTGGCAAATAAATGGTCCGAACGCGACCTTCCGATATTAATATCAAATAGATAGCGTGCCACGGTGCCTCTATTTTATTTTAATAATTCAAGAATAAAGTTCAATAAGGTAAGCAACGACGAACGAAAATATGCAAACATATGTAATCTGCATTAAATAACGCGATCTGATGGCCCCCCTCAGCGACGGAAACTAATAATAAACAAAACTGCATTACCTAACCATTAACCGAAATTCCCGGTTTAGTGTCTAATTAATAGTAGAAATCAACTACCCACATGAATCACTAGAAGTTAATTGCAAGATTAATAGTTAAAATTAAAGATAAAAATAATAATTCCCCATTGCATCAATGATTAAGCCATCCGAATACAAAACCTATAAGCCTTAATTAATATCCAATCAAATTGACGTCACGCCGATTAATTAAGCTCATTAAATCGTGTCCGAAATGAATGAAAAGCGAAATAATACAACCATGCAAATACTAATGACACGACCTGCCAAAATGAGGGCACACTACGCGACATGAAGCTATGTACCACAATGGCGTCCGAAACTAAGAGCCAATTCCAAAAACCTCGTCCAACGAGTTATTCCTGCATCTATGGCACTAAAACTAACGAGAACGAATCGAAATGGCCGATGCGGAAATTTCTACGTTTTTGGTTGACAAAATCCAGCGAAGGTATCTGGGATTAAACCAGATTTTTAAATGAAACGACTGAAAGGGTCGTCTCGCGCCAGAAAATTGATAACGACGCGCAGAATTCTCACGTCATGCAACCAACAAAACATGAAACGACAGGGAGTATGACGAAGGCACCAGATAGATATGAGGTATTAAATCGCGGATCTAAATGTCGAACTGAAACGTAAGCCCGAAATAATACCAGGGGCGTACTAGAAATGCACTTCTAGTTAGCGACCAAATCGGAATATCACAATGCTTTCAGAAGTTATTGCTTAGGCAATCGCCTTGAATGGGATCAACCATCTTAAATATTAAAGCCCTAGTTCTCGACAATCTTACCGCTGCCTGTGAGTACACGCACAGTGGATCACCAAGCAATCCCGTTTGTGATAAAAATGTGATTTTATAGACTATTCCCCTAGATAAAGTAGAAAGCGATTTTAATTTAATTTTCGGTAAAAGTAAGACACTGGCGTGATACACTGAAAAGTGGTGGCTTTCATTGTTGCTTACCCTGTTAAATAATAAATTTGGTTTATTATTAAAAGAATAGTGTCATTTTAAAAAAGTTATATATACAACAAAGTGTTGAGAAGTGCATAACTGAGTAATTTTAACGAAATAAGTAATTAAGTAAATCTATAGAACAATTTTTGCAGGTGCGAAGTTTCCCATCAAATGGACAGCACCAGAAGGTTTAGCTTATAATAAATTTTCAACCAAATCTGACGTTTGGGCCTTTGGCATTCTTCTATGGGAAATTGCTACCTATGGAATGTCTCCTTATCCGGGAGTAGATTTAACTGATGTGTATCATATGCTTGAAAAAGGTAATTTTCTATATCTTTTTATTGTAAAAACTAACTGTCATATTTTGGTGGTAAATTTTTGCGCCTTTTATGCCACTTCAATATCTAATGGATAGGACCGTTTCAGTCCAAGTTCCAGGCTGTTGCTAGTGAAATTTATTGTCCTTAATGAGGGTAAAATACCTAAAAAATGCTTACGTTTCCAAGGCAAATCTGCGTTGGAAAATATTGAAATTAACTGAATCTGAAATAACAATTATTATCACTATTAAATAATATTAAACCATTTTTTAATGTTCAGTTTTTTGCTATATAATCACAGTGGTAAATTTTTAATAAATTGGACTGGGGCCAATTCGTAACGTGGTCTTTAAATCGGAGATTTAAGTAACGTAAAAGGTAAATATATACCATAAAAAAATATGTTCAACTTTTTAAATAAGAATACTTACTCTCACTGTGAAGCATCAACCCAATTAATGATAATGGTGGTACTGTGTGCCCAAAATACCCAACTAACTCTATCGATTAATCATAAAATAAAGTCACAATTTAATTAAGCCAATTTTTTTAATTCCCTTTTGTGAAAGTAAATATCTGAATTTGATATTTCGACACATTTAAAAGACAAAAATTAATATAAAATTCCTCATTCTCTGAATTTCTTGGATTTTCGGTTTATTTTTTGTTATAATTTAGGCTATAGGATGGAGATTCCACCTGGCTGTCCTCCAAAGATCTACGAGTTAATGAGGCAATGTTGGCAGTGGCATGCCAATGACAGACCTACATTTAAGGAGATCCATCACTCCCTTGAAAATATGTTTCAAGAGTCTAGTATCACAGAAGGTATGAGAAATGTGTATATAATATTTTAAGACCTCGAGTTTGATCTGGTTTTTAATTAAGACAAAGCTGTTATTATATCTTATGATTAAAAATTTGTAAAACTAGCATCTTTTACAAATTTATACGGAGGCTAATATACAAGGCAACAGGGAGCGTTGGTAAGGGTGGAATTTCTGGGCTGCGTAATTTACGCAATTGGTAGTTGACCTGCTTCTTTCGGCGGTATCGTAAATCGTAAGTAAAAATAGACATGATGATACAATATGAATTATATAATTTTTTAGTTATTGGGGGATGATTTCAGTCAGTAACATATTGTAAAAACGAAACATTTTTATTGCGTCTTATTTATCCCAAATAAATACTCTACTATCAGGAGATTCTAAAGTTTGATAATTTTGTAACAAGTTAGAGAAGAGGGAATTGCAAGTGGTAATTGCATATTTCCGTGGGCTTGGAAGCACTTAAAGCTCGATCCTACAGAGGGCATTTGAATTTAAGTAACAAATAAATACCTTTTTTGCAAAGGGTGGGGCGGTAGGCCCCGCTAGCATGTAGCCGATGGACTACAAAATAAGTTGAAAATGTTAGAAAATCACAATAGAAAATGTGAAACGGTTCATTCGTATTTTACATTAAGAACCAATATCGAATAACTGCTAAGCCGAATTGCCAAATTTGTTTATGTCTAGGCGATAGCGGTTTGATTTAAATATCCAAGTTATGGTATACTCAAGTGTTTTAGGTACATTATATTTGCCTCTAGATTTGGTCTTTCACAAGCCCGGTTTTTGTAAGCATTAATTTTTCGTTCATAATAATGTTGTTTTTTACGTGAGTTTGTCATAATTTCTCTCAGTACAACCCTTTTAAAATCTCAACAGGTTATGGGCCCATAAACCGTTACTGAGAGTTTTTGATATCGGGATAACGCAAAATTAAGTGCCACTATCGAGATAATAGTGCATTGTGTTTTTTGTTGTATATTACCGTGAATTGTAGCCTGCCAACATGGAGGTTGACAAGCCAAAAATTGATAAACTTCGTGATGCAGACAATTGGTCGCAATGACGGTTTGTTATTCGAACTTTATTGGATAGTAAGAATGCTTTGGAAATTTGTGAAGGGACGAACATGTGCGAGTAGACGGTTCTGCAGATTTTGAGAACAAACTAAGGAACTGGAATAAGAGGGAGAAGCTTGCTTGTAAGTTAATTGTAACTACACTTGAATCTAAGGCGTTGCAGCTTATAATGAACTGTAAAACAGCCCAAGAAATATCGACAAAATTGCATAGCATATATGACTTTAGATCGAAGGAGAGTGGCGCCAATGCAAAAACAATTTTTTGAATTTAACTGGAGTTCTGAAAGTAATATTGCGCAAAATATATCCAGTCTTGAACAATTAGCCAATAAAATGGATAAGTTGGGTGGCAAAATACCTGAATCCATGTTAATAACCAGAATATTGTCCACCTTGCCATAGTTTTACTATTTTCACAGTGCTTGGGATTCTAGAGAAACTTCGAAACGGACTTTGGATTTAACAACCAGATTGCTTACTGAAGAGCTACGTCTTTTAAAGCAAGATAGTGATGAAGAATCTAATGTTGCGATAGTGTCCAAGCTGAACTTTAAGAAAAATGAAATGAAAAACTTTGGGAAGCCTCCTGCATCAGATAAGTTTGTGTCGCGTTGTTCGCTATGTACGTTTAAAGACTGTCCAGGTTGTTTTACGTGCGGTTCAAAACAACATATGCTAAAAGACTGCCCGATGAAAGGTGATTCTTCAAGCAAGAAGAACGAAGCTTTTGTTGGAGATACTACCATCAGTTCAAATGATCATTGGCTCATCGACTCCGGTGCTTCGCATCATATGACATACACGTGGTTGGTTTGTGAATTTTCAAGAATTTGCAAAGCCACTTCACGTTTATGTTGAAAATGGTGCCTCAGTGGAAGCTCTTGGCACAAATGATATTGACATTGAGACATTTGTAAATTGTAATTGACAACCTGCTATTTTATATGACGTACTGTATACGCCGCTAATGACGAAAAATTTGTTTTCGGTTCGCGTTGCTGCTAAGAAGGGTATCGATTTCATATTGACTCATAACGGTTCACGTTGTAAATTTATTAGAGACGATAAGTTGGTGGCTGTCTGGATCGAAGCGGGCAACTTGTATCGAAATTTGCTGCGAGCAGTTTCGCCGAATAATGTTTATGTTGCATCGGTTAATGATAAGCTACAACTCTGGCATGAACGCTTATGTCACCAGAATAAGCGTCACCTGCAAATGTTTATGAAAAATCGGCGTTGAATTGACTTTGGACAATGAGTTGTGTGATGCGTACGCGTTTGGTAAACATCACAGACTTAAGTTTAATACGCGGGATCACGTTGCAACAAGACCTCTGGAAATTATTCATTTGGACGTGTGTGGTCTAATGCAAATCGAAAGTCCACGGAAAAAGTTATATTTTGTCGCTTTCAAGGATGACTTTAGTAGTTACCGTAAAGTTTATTTTCTTCGTGAGAAATCAGAAGTCAAAGATAGACTTAAAGAGTTTTGTGCTGAAATTAAAACACGATTTGGCACTGATATCACTGAGTTACGTACAGATGGTGGCAAAGGATATATCAATGAAGATGTAGCAAAGTTTTTGAGCATACGAGGAATAAGGCACACGGTAACAACTCCTTAGTGCCCAGAACAAAATGGATATGCGGAACGGGAGAATGGCATACTTATGGAAGCTGCTCGTTCCATGCTACATGCTAAACCACATCTTCCGCAATTTCTTTGGGCTGACGCTGTTTATTATACATCAGCTTATGTATTGAACTGAACTGGACCATCGAAGGACAAAAGTAAAAGCCCCTATGAGTTATGGTTTAATGAAACACCAAGGATAAATGTCTTGAAAGTATTTGGTACCGATTATTTCATTCATGTACCGCAACAAAAGCGCAGAAAACTGGATAAGAAAGCTCTAAAAGGTTTTCTGGTTGGGTATCAAGATATTGATGCATATCGTATATGGGTGCCAGAGACTAATGATGTTTGTGTAAGCCATGGCATCATCTTTTAACAAGAAAAACTGGTGTACAAGTCAACTGAACTTGAGTGTAAAGTGTATTAAACTGAAGATGATGAGAATCCTTTAAAGGATGAAACACCAGAAGAACCCAGACAGATAGAAACTCAGGCAGAAGAGGAGTCTCCAGAAAGACGTCAACTTCGTCCTAGAAATGAAATAAAACCTCCTGATTTCTATGGAATCCCGGTTGCCTGGATTGCCAACAGTGAACCAATGACGTATGAAGAAGCCATGCCATCAAAGCAGTCAGATATGTCATCAGATGCCATGCTTTAGTGGATAAACCAAAAGACACTAAAATTATTTCCAATCGATGGGTTTATCGCATTAAGTACAATGAAAATGAAGAAATTGAATGGTTTAAGGCACGCTTGGTCATAAAAGATTGTGCCCAGCAAAGCGGCAGGGACTTTGACGAAACTTTTAGTCCAGTACCTTGCTTTGATAATATTCGTGTTGTTCTAGGTCTTGCTGCCAGACAA
>JAEQML010070425.1:0-16797 GCA_016904865.1 Pissodes strobi | reverse complement strand
AAAGGCTACTAATCTTATGTGATTTTTGGAATGATATATTACAGTTTGTAGAGATTATGTAATGATATTATTTGTTATTCTATGTAACTAATGAAGTATAAATAATTTCAACCCCCATGTCGTGCGCCTGTGATTCATTTATATCACTGGTTTTCAAGAACTAATCCATATCATATCCATCTCCTACTTAATGTCTTTTTACTTTTTTGTATGGCTTTTTCACTAAGACTCTGAGAAATCCCACAGTTATTTGCAGTGTTGTTAAATAAAAGATTTTAATTTCCCTTGTATATTAGCAAAAATTCTCTTTAAGTTTTTCTAAATATTGCAGCTTCAGAAAGTCATTGTACTCTTATCGAACATAACACCTAGAATTTGTTCTTTTTGGATTCACTTGATTAATATAATATAATAAATTATAATATCATAGTATAAATAGAGTTAGATAGACAATAGGATTAGTTTTATTTATATCCTGATGATGCTAACGTGGTTAAATTTCACTATCGAAATTGCGTCGAGTGTAAAATTATATTTCGATACTGTGTATAAAACATCAGTGATTTTTGCCGAAGCTTTCAAACCTCAATTCAGTTAAACGTATAGTCCAATTTTGCATCAATCGTTGTGACCTCCTGATATTTCCATTCCTTCATTTGACCAAAATTGCCTGACTATTGTTGTAAATTTAATTATTTTCTTAATTTTCTAAGTTACTTTAAAATTGTTATTACATTATAAACGCTTGTTTAAAAATCCGGCAGAATCGCTTAGGCTGGGAATACAACCATTTTATTATATTCAGGCTAGATATCGCCAACTGACTTAATAAATAAAATTCGGTAAATTCGACGTACTGTGGCTGGAGTGTTCTTATTTGAACCCACACAAAACAGTTACAGTACCGTTCACAAGGCAGAAAAGACTGCAAAATTTAGGACCATATTCATTCAGTGCTGGAGGAGGAAGTAAGATGGGCTACGTATAGATTGACACAAGCGGTGACCAATAACCCGCAGGCGAGCATCATGGTACCCAACAAGATGCAAAATGCTAATGAACGGGACAACATGTTGGGTCTACTCTCATATGTTATGCCTACAAAAGTAAGTATTATGCCTATGACGTCTTCCTACTAGACAGGATTAAATGGGCGAGAGACTCTGAACAAAATAACTGAAAATAGTTGGTTCACTGAGTGCTCCAATACCACTGATGGTATAGGAGCCGCTGCATGAAATAAAAAATGGTAAGGTAGAGCTTAAGTGTTCAACTCATTGATATGACTGAACAGTGGCACATAATAGAAACTGGAAAGGCAATTCAATCAAAATATTCTAGACAGTCAAGCGGCTTTAAAAGCGCTTGACTCTCTAGCCGTTGTTCACATTCGAGGTAGTGTGGAACTGCTAAGAACTACTGACCAAACTATGTAGAGATTATAAATTTACATTGATCTGGATACCTGGACAGGCATGATATGAAGCCAACGAGAGAGCTGATGATCTTCTGGGAACAGCTTACAGCATAGATAAAGAAGTCCTCTCCAGGTGGACATAACAGCAATTTGTAGACAAATAGAGATAATTACCGAGCTTAACACATTCAAAGATGGCAGTGAGTCTGTCATCAGGAGTCAGAACTAGACAGCTACTTCAACTTGGTCGACAGCAGGTACAGACTGTAGTTAGCATCTAGGGTGGGCCGAAAAAAGCGAAAAAAAATTTTTTTTGTTTTTTTTTAGAGGGGTAGTGAAAAAAATTTGTCTTAGATGTACCGTATAACGTTCATAAAAAAATGTATTTTTCAATTAATATTTAGCCGCGCCCCAGGGTGGTTGAAAAATATTGAAAATGATTTTTTTTACTATTTTTTTTTTAGTCGAGGTAGTTTGAAACTATTTATTGAAGATCTTTTTGATGCGTAAATAAAATCTGAGCTTTAAATTTCAAGTTTTAGCCGCGGCCCATCGTCCGAAAGTTACGAATGTGCAACTCTTCGCATAGTTCAATATTCAAATTATGTAAATTATGTCCAATAAATACTTCTGGTTGTTAGAACATGTGTTTGGTATAAAACATGTATTTTACTACTTATTATTGAATAATAAACCATCCCAGAACTCACCACGAGGAGGTGGTCGCACCTCGAGTTCCACCCTCCCTCCCTCCCTTTATTTTCTCACTTCATTTTATTTTGATTTTGCTTTGTAGTACTGACCTTTATTTTCGAACCTAGGTAATTCTGCTCTTGCATTTAGTTTTGCTCTTATGTACCCATCACGAGCTTTTGGTCCACATACTGTTGCGGAAGCATCCGTTATTATTTTCACAGTTCTCTCCACTGCCTGTGTATGACAAGGAAAACTTCCAAAGGTTATTGTCGCTTTATCCCGTATTGTGCTAAGAAGCTCTTCATCAGGAATATGTATTGTCAGTGGAGGTTCAGTAACACCCTCAGACCAGTCAATCAATTCGATGTAATCCTGAGCTGCAAAATTTAGTTTTGAAACTCTAAAAACTCTGATGTTATCCTTTTTTGCATTTTGTCTTGCTTTTAAAATTCTTCTGGCAGCAAGTTCTCTGATGGGCGGTCGTTTATCTAACAACATAGCTATTAAGATATTTTCTACATGTGCAAAGTATGCATTGCCTGATATAACTTTGTCAATAATTTTCCTAATGTTATCTGGAAAATGTCTAGTAGCCTGTATTGTATCCCATAAATGTCGCGCCCCATCTTGTAAATATGGATTTGCTTTTATTTTAAACCATAATGGTGCATATACCTTCATTATATTCTCTACTAGTACAAGTAGTGTTTCAGATGGCTCCTTTGTAGAAATATAAAGCCGCAGGATTCGATTTGCGGTAGTTAACCATCTGGCGTGACTTAGTTTTCCTGGGTTGCGGGAGGCAAGAATTTTTGAGCACTTACCACTTTTTATTGCTTGACAAATTTGATACAAGTATTGTTGATCTGTGCTTAGGTCCTTTTTATCTAATTCTATAAGCTCAATTTCTACTGGTGAGAAGACTACAACAGGATGCTTTTCACAAGCGCCAAGCAGCGACCCTATCGGTCCCGAAAGAGCATTGGGTCCTTTTGTAACACCATCTACACTTTGTAACAAATACCTCAGAGGAAGTTCATTCGCATGCAAAAGACAAATGCTCCATTGCAATGGTTTGTTCAGTTGAGTTTCAACTAATCGGATGACGCCTCCCTTCCAACCCGTATTTACGTTTGTTCCATCGCACCCAATCACAGTTAATTTGGATATATCGATGTTGTTTTCTTTTATAAAACACATTAGCCCATTTACTATGTTGGTTGCTTTTACTGGTGGCACTAAAGATACATGGCCGAGGTATTTGCTTTCTGGTTCTTCAACTAACGCAATATGCTCCTCTGCTACCACTACCCGACGTCCTTCTTGCTGAGTCATGGTCTGGTCTTTGCGCCCATCAAAATATATGCCGTCAATCCTTCTTAATCTGGCCAACTGCCCCGCCCTTATTTGGTTTCTGTTCTTCTCAACTTCTCTTCGTATTTTATTCTTATCTATGACATTGCCTTGTTTATCAACTGACACTAAGCTCAAATCTTCCAAGACCGCCGTCGCAATTTTTGCTACATTTCTGCTTGACATACCAGTCAGATCAGCAGCAGTTGCTGTATTTGCTAGTGAAATTCTCATTTGACTAGCATTTGTTTGCTTTTCTTCGGGTTTTGGTCTCTTTTCCAGAAGGTAGGTCCATTTAAAATCAGTATCGTTAGTATCAGTTACATCACTGTCTGTAGTGTCCGTATCCGTATCTGACATACATCCAGTTAGCGTAGATCCCGGTTTATTGGCAACACTACTTGGTTTATTAGAACAAATTCCACTGGTACTTGCGATTGGTTCATATGTGCCTTTGACACTTTTGACAGGAGGTTTATTATCTTTTTCTTTCCTTTCAATTTGCTTTAAAAGTTTCTTCGTAGCTACTTTGTCTACAGGACCAATGCGCATTTCACGGTTACCTCTTTGATCACTTATAAAAGGCCATTCTGCTTCCGGTATCTTATTTTCCCTGATACATTTGCAAAGTAGGAGACTAGAGCACTTGCACGAACAAATATCAAACAGTTTTTGCGCTTCGGACTTAAATTTATCCAACTTTGCTTTATAAGAGTTGGAGTTTCGATTTTTAATGGGCTTTATTATGTTTTTATACTTAGTGTTATACATCAAAATCATATCTACTACACGTTTGTGGCTCACAGTTGGAAGTGATGCTCGTTGCCAAATAACTGCAACTTTCTGTGCTACAATTTTTCCAATTTCATTTGAAGAAGGCTCCTTGCTACCTTCACCTTTTAACTGTAGTCGAACGCTCTTACAACACCTAATGATCTCTTCATATGTAGGAAGCAATTGTCTTTGTTGTTCATTTAAATCTTCAGCCTTTTGAAACAAAAAAATTTTTTCACTAACACGAGTCTTAATCATTGTCTTTTAGTTAAATCAGTACTGTTTTATTGCACTCAAACTACTTAAAACTCGACCACAGTCCAACAAGCGTAACGAAAATTGAAAATTCGGGATATTCGTAACTGCACAAAAGAAAAACTCGCAAAACCCAAGCGGGAGTTATCAACGAACTGTTGCTGGCCTGCACTAATTTGCGATTTATTCACTCGACCCATTCGTCTCAAGGTAATCAGAGTGCGCGCAAGGATAATGTCATAATGACCAGTGGCGTAGAATGCTTGTAGAACTTTGTAAATTTTTTATTTCTTTATTAATGGGGCGCGGCTAAAATTTAAAATAAAACGTCCAGTTTTTTTTTACGCAATAAGGAGAACATAAAATAGTTTTTTTTAACTACCCCGGAATTAAAAAAAAAAAAGAAAAAAAAATTTTTTTTCAAAACTTTCAGCCCCCAGGGGCGCGGTTAGATTTGATTTAAAAATTTTGATTTTTCGTAGGGGATATCAGATACACCTAAGACAACTTTTTTTTACTACCCCTTAAAAAAATTAAAACAAAAATTTTTTCGGCCCACAATGTACACTGCTCATTGTCGTATATGAAACCACATGGCCAAGATAGAGCTTTCCAAAGAAACGGACTGCCGCTTGTACTTGGAGGACGAAGAAAGGGTGGAACATGTTTCATGCCACTGTCCAGCATTGGAAAGAACCAAACACACAGTGTTTGGAAATTCTCAAATGATACTTATAGATTTAAAAACCATCCACCCCAGAAAGCTAATCGATGTCATAAAATTGATCAAGAGGTTGATTGACGCAGTTTTTGAATAGTTGTAGGTTGTCATTAGGGGGAAACAGATGCCCTGGGAGTGAGTTCCATAGTGATGCAATGCGCCAGACAAACGAGTTCTTGTAAAGGGACGGTCTAGGTGTTTCCAGTTGTACGACGCGCCGAACTGGTGCGCTCTATCGTGACTGTCTGACAGATGTTGCCAGGGGCGAGATGAGGCGGGCCAAATCGTGAGACCATCTGCCGTGAAAGTATTTATAAAACAGGGACATCTCGGTAACATGTCTGCGGTATTTCAGACTAATCAGATTTCGGGTCAACTCCGGGTCGCCGACAAGATGCACAGCTCTCTTCTGAATGGAATCCAGCAGCTTTAGGGTGTGTTTTGGTGCGGCACCCCAGATGTGTGAGCAATATTCTAAGCACAGTCATATTTCTGCTTTGTAGAGCTAGAGCAACCGCTGTGGTGTATACAGTTTTTTTGTAGCGAAATAGCGCGCCAAGCTTCTGGGAGGCTGATTTTGCTATGCCTAGCAACGTGGTCATGGCAGGACATATTGCTGTTGACCGAGACACACAGCAGTCCAACCGACGCGACGAGGATGAAAAACGGTCGATCCTGCAATAATGATGTCAGGGTCCGCCGTATTGGCGCTATTGGTAAACGTGGCTGCTTGGGTTTTTGCTGTATTGAACTAGACCAAATTTCTGTCGCCCCAAGTTTGAACTTTCTCCAGGTCTTGATTAATTGCTCTAATCTGCTCCTGTCTGCGGTGATAATCTGCAAAACTGTAAACAGGATTATTCGTTTCTGAATTGGTCATGTTGCAACTTTTTGGTAGGTTTTCATTTGGAGCATACAGTGTGGTTGTGACGGGAAAGCACATTGGAGTTTTGGTTAGTATAGTTGTATGTTAGTGTCTGTACTTTTCCTCTTAATTGGGATCTTACATTGTACTGCTCGCTGGAGGTTTTGCTCTATTGAGACATCAAATCCAGCATCGGTGAATTTCTAAAGATATTGTACATGTAAATTATTTTCTTTTAGTTCAGATTCTCCCTGGAAAACCTTATACAGATAAAATTGATAGATTGTCTTTATTATTCTTTGCTGTATTATTTTATTTTAGTTGCCCCATCACTATCTTTAAGAATAGAGAGTTCTAATTTATTTGCTTTAATTAAGCAAAAATAATATTTATTTAGTAATTAGTTAATATTTCTAATTCCCTTCTTTTGATACCTCATCTTGTTTGCCCAATCCCAAAGCCTTTGTTTCATTTTATGCGAAAACTCCAATATGTTAATTTTTCGCTGAGTTTTTCTGACCGTAGTTAAGTTTTCTGGACAACTCAAGCTGTTTTGGAGAAGTTATCCTTCCTAGTAAGAAGAGTCCGTCTTTCTACAGCCGAGGAGTTTCCTTTTGTGTCACGTTTACCTTATATCTTTCAGTGATTGTCGTCGTATATTCCTTGCCGGAACTTGTTTGGAGCTTCAGACTCTTACGGAGATAAAACTATGAGGGATTTAGTTTTGTATATTCTTACTATAGTTTCTCTAATTGCCGTGCAACTTTCTCTCAAAGTAATCAAGACATAAATGAGTAATTTTGATTCCTTAATTTCTTTTAAAATAGCAAGATCTTAAGTCCGTAGATTCAATTTTCCTTATTTCTAAGTTGGGGTTTGGAACCTTCGGCAAAATGTACTACAACAGAGTTTTATTCACAATACTAAAACCTAATTTTTGCAATCAAGACGCGTTTTGGCAATCATGTTTGCATCATCAGAATAATATAAATTTAATATGTTTTAATCATCTCCTTCTGATGTTACCATGGTTAGTGAAACGCGCGTCGAGTGCAAACATCATTCTGTTTCGATATTGTGGATTAAACTCTCTGGCAATTTTCTTATTTCATTTAATGTTTCATTTCTTTAATTATTATTCAGACAAAATCTCATTCTCCAGTATATGTATTAAACTTAGGTAGTTGATTATTTCACGAATAGTAATTAGTGTCATTAATTAATATCTAGTCCTAGTGGGTTAAGAAGTTGAAGCTTTACGTGATCCCTAATATTAGAATAATTTTTTTGTAACGCAATTGAATTTTTCTTTAATATTAGAATCTATCTTCGTCAGTTCAGGGAAATATACTAAGCTTCATTTTCACCGTCTTAACTGTTTTATTTCGTTTAGCTGTGACATTTTAGTGCCAAAACAAACAGGATTTGCGTAAGTATATTTGCATTATTTTGACCTGTTTTTTTGACTAATTTAACGTAACCTCTGATTTATTTATCTCTGGCTCGATTTAATCTTAAGTTATCTTCTAGTAATCGGTTTTCTATATCTATTAGTAAGCAGTTGATTCGTGTACCTCCAACTTGACTTCACTGATTAACCTTTGATTTAATTGTTCGACTAATTAATACTTTATAGTATTAGTTCCAAATTACCTTGGATCCATAATCGAATTATTCTGAATATCTTTTTTTTAGTGTTCTACTCTACTTTCTCAACAAGATTCGAACGCCCAATTTTCTGTTTCATAGCGCATCTATTTAATTAGTAAATATTAATTGAAATTGACCTTCCTTTCATTGTGCGAACCTTAAGCCAAAACGATGATTTGATAAAAACTTTGACTCACTTCCTTAAATTTGCACTCGCTTATCGAATACTGAAACTATCTAAAAATTCGAGTTACCGTTGGCTCCACACAATATAAAACGTATTATCGAATATAAATTTAAATTGGTTTAATTAAGCATTTATGAATCAAAGTTTGATTAGCTGATAATAACAAAACGAACGATTGAAATCAATTCATCACGGCCACTTAATCAGTAACGTTAATTCCTTGAGAACTTAAAACTCATTTTATTAAAGATCATAACCAAAAACTGCCAAATTGATTTATTGGCTTATGCTTAAAGACATGTTGTATTGTTCTCAACAGGAGGTGAGGAAATTCTGTGAAAAGAGTCAAAATACACTAAAGATCTAAGAAATACTAATCCGATTACCTCGTTACTGAAGCTAATTTCCAAAAGTGTTTACGACTGATGCAAGTCTGGCCTAGACGCAGAGTACTGAAGTAAATGGCGAGACCACAAAAGACAGGCGATCAGAGGAGATATAATTACAAATACTAGCAAATGTCATAAAGAGAAAATGTACATAATGCTGGATGGAATGTAAAACTCCTCCCTGCAACATCAAAAGAAAACAACACACGACAGAAACAATTCATCATAGACCAGACACTAGATCATAAATTTAGGAATTTAGACAAAACTAAATAAATTCACGAATACAATTATTACATTAGGGAAGTAAAGAAAAGAGTGGATAATTATGACGCGCGCAAGTCGGCTTTCATTTAAGCGGAAAGAAGAAAGGAACCGAATAGTTTATTTAATTTAAAGGTAAGTGAAACTAACCGAAAGTTAATTGAACGACTAACCAAAACTAACCAAATCCATTAAAATTCAGCTGAACGTATCGGACTCGGTTCAAATGACTAGAATATGTTAAGACTTAGGGAAACTAACCGAAAGTTGAATGGACGACTAACCGGAACTAAGCAAATCTATGAATATTGATTATAACGTATCGGAACTGGCTCAAATAAGTAAAATAAGTTGAGACTAAGTGAAACCAGCCGAAAGTTGATTAGACGACTAACCAAAACTAACGAAATCTATTAAAATTTATTATAACATATCGGAGCCGACTCAAATGAGTAAAATAAGTTAAGACAAAGTGAAACTTACCTAAAGTTGATTCGATGACTAACCAAAAATAATCTAATCTATTAAAATTTATTATAACGTATCGTAACCGGTTCAAATGACTAAAATAAGTTAAATGAACCGAAAGTTGATTACACGACTAACCAAAACTAACCAAATCTATTACCATTGATAATAACGGATCGGAACCGACTCAAATGACTAAAATAATTTGAGACTAAGTGAAACTAATCGAAAGTTTATTGAACGACTAACCCAAACTAACAATATCCATTAAAATTAATTAAAACGTATCGGATCCGGTTCAAATGACTTAAATAAATTAAAACTAGGGGAAACTTACAGAAAGTTGATTGGAAGACTAACCAAAACTAACCAAATCTATTAAAATTGATTATAACGTAACGGAACCGGCTCAAATAATTAAAAAAAGTTGAGACTAAGCGAAACTAACCGAAAATTGATGAGACGACTAACCAAAACTAACCAAATCTATTAAAATTGATTATAACGTATTGTAACCAACTCGTTCGAACCGTTCGATCGGGAATTGAGAGACGAATCGAATGCAATTTTTACAACCACCACAAATGTTATAAATTGTAAAAAGGGACGAAATTTGAAGTAATATGCATTTATGTGGTATATTTTGGTAAACTAAACTGACGTAATCTGCTAAAAGTCATTTTTTCCATTCGATTGTGTTAAGAGTGTGTGAGGATGACTTTTAGTTCCTCACCACAGACTAGTCGTGTTTCATACGTCAGATCGAGGAATGTGAGACGAGTCGAATGCAAAGGGTCTTTTGCGTTTTACAACCACACTTATAACGTTATAAATTGTGAAAAGTAACGAAACTTGAAGTAATATTCATTTATTTGGTAGATAGATTTTGGTAAACTAAACTTACGTAATCTAACCTGATCTCACCCAAACTTCTATCAACTATTATATTTCCACCCAATTATGAGTTTTTTCAGCTCTCAAATTTAATAAGCGTTGTATTCTGCTTCGGCATTTTCAATGCCTCCCCCGGTTGCATCTTTGTGAAGGACTGTGAATTTTTGTGGCCGTACCACCTTAAAAGAAGCGAATTTACTTTACACTACTAGTCTATGAGTCAGTGACATTTTTCGGTGATGATTTAGCTAAAGGCCTTTTTTAAGAGGATGTTGAGGGGGGCATAACTAAGTGTTATCCGTAAAGATCAGTCACCCGGACTAATCAGTCGTTAGGGGGCGGCATAATGCACCCCATGTGTAAAAACCGGATCATTCCATTATTTAGTTAAGGTTGAATTTAGAATAAGGTTTCAGCCCTCCTCTGATAGCTTAGAAACATCGATCTAATATTGGCGGAACGATTGGCCAGTCCTAAGAGGATGCATAACACCCTCAACATGTTGTGGGAGCAATGCACCTTTTATTATTTAGTTAAGCATCATTTTTTAGTATGGCAATGTTCAGTCGAAAAGGTTGTATTGTCGTTTTTTATTGGAAATTTCCTAAAAAAAGGTTTCATGAAGTGTTTTCGTATAATATAGCTTAGTTTCTACGATATAATGAAAATTAAAAAAAATATATATTTTTTACATTCAAACGCAAATATTAAAATAGAGCGTTATCCACAATACGGAAACAGAATTTTTGCACTCGACGCACGTTTCGCTAACCATGTTAGCATCATCAGGAGATGATTAAATGATTAAAAAATATATATAATCATCTCCTGATGATGCTAATATGGTTAGCGAAACGCGCGTCGAGTGCAAAAATTCTTTTTCGGTATTGTGGATAAAACTCTGTTTTAGTGCATGTTGCCGAAGGTTCCAAACCCCAACGTAAACGCAAATATATTTTGAACTATGCTAGATACGAGAATACGACTCGGAGCCTTTTGTAGAAAACTTTATTTTTTCGTATGTCACGTAGTTTTGAAGATAAAGTGAAAATAAAGAATTTTCTTTTCGTGTTTTAAAAAATTATAATCAGTATCGAGTGAGAATGACAACTATGAGGTATATTATTGCAACTGGATTGTCATAATAATTAAAAAAGACGATTGCCAAGAAAAAAAAATACAAAAAAATTGGGCCAGGGATGAATTTGCCTTTAGGACTGAAAACAAGAAAGTTGTGCGTACAGTGGATTACCATCTGTCTTGTCAATTTTATGAATGAGCAGACACAAAAATCATATATCAGGTGTCAAATTAATGACTGGTAATATATTAATCCGATGCTCTGATACTAATGTGTTGGTTATTTTATTGGGCAGTATGGTACATTTTCAACAATCTCATAGAATATGGATGGAGGTGGGTGTAGGCAATTCCCAAAGATACCTGGACGTAACAAGATTGTCAAGTTAGGAACTTCACTATCACGAGCCTTGCCTGGCTTCCACGCCCTTACGCGGTGTGATTATAATCCATCATTTTTCCGTAAAGAGAAAAATAAACCAATCAAGTTGTCGAAGACATTCGAAGATTCCCAAGGAGCAATTGGAGAACTAGGACATAAAAATGTTGATACGTTTGAAAATTATAGTGTAAAACTTGTAGACACAGTTAATGAAGCGCTGTTGGAGTTATTCAAACAAACTTACAAAGCAGACACTACTGAAGACGCCTTTTTTAGAAACATTCTCAATGTTGATGCATCAAACTTGCCATCATGCTCGTCTGAATTGCACCAACAATTACTACGAACTTTACACATTGCCAGTATTTGGCTCAAATCAAATTTGCAGCAGCCGACTGAAAAATTGACAGAAAAATATGGCTGGTAGATTAATCAAGAGAAGAACGAGTTCCTCTAGTTTGAAGGGGCCTGAATTTGTTGGCGATATACTCACTCATGGATACTTTAGTACGACCGACAAAGATGATAATATGCTGTACGTATGCAGGCTTAACAGTAAATATAAAACAAACATAGTACATTCACCGGATATTAACAAACGATAATGTAATCTACTAAAATGCATAAGCTACAAAACAAATATCACCCTGTTGCAAGTTTGAACTTGAACTTGCAGATTGTTATATAAACATTAAAGCAAACTATAAACAACGCGATCAATCAACGGGAGCGACTTTCAACCTTAAGCCTGCCATGATCATCACTTTTTTAGTATAAATACGCTAACGAACCATAAGTTCTTCAGACTTTAGTCTCACCTCCAGCTCCCAAGGTTAGCCATTTGACGACTGCCTTCTGGGTTCTATCCGCTCCTAACGTTAGTCATACGACTGCTTTAGGTTCTAGTCCTTTCTTTCCGAACCTGGTACCGGTTAGAAATTTGACGACTGCTAGGACCAGGGGTTTCACAACCTCCATAGTAAAGTCCTGACAGGAAATTTGTCAGAGTGTTGAGAAAGACGAGTGTCTAAATAGTCAGTTAAAAAGTTTAGTGAAATCTTTTAGTGCTCTTAAATAAAACCCAACTCTTAAGAAAAACTATAAATTATAAGACAGTAAACAAAGACCTATAAACAGTACCTCAAATCGAGAAAACATGCGCACCGTAGTAATCGGGTGCAATAGAATCTAATTTTTTCTGACCAATAATTATTGTTAAAGTTTTATCGTTAATACATTGTTATTATTATAAACTAAACGTGCTTATTTTATCATCTCTTCTTACCCCACGTAACGCGGTCCCGGTCTACCTCAGTAACCCCCGGCACGCTAAACAAGGCGTGTCCTCACGAGTAGAACATCCAATGGTAAATTAAAGGAAGCATTGAGATCCCGTCATTGTACTAATCGCGACGATGCTCTTCTCTGAGAAGTTATTCTTAAAAAAAAAAAACGTTCTACCGCTAAGCTACTCGTGACAATAAGAAGGCCCACTCAACGGGATGTGCGTGTTCAGCGAACGCTACAAAGGAATCGTCGTTTATTTTCTTCGTTGCCTCGTAACGATCGGCGAACTCCGCCGCACACAGGTTGAATTTAAATAAAAGCTGGACATAAACGATATTTTCGTTTGCGGTATATTATATTTATTCAAAGTTATGACGCAATTATTTATAGCACTCTAGTACTCTAGTTGGCTTTGGAAAAATGCAATTGATATCTTTTGAATTGTTTGCAGTCCCCTGTTAAGCTTACGTTATGGTTTTTTATTATTATTATCAAATAAATATTTTGATAAAGTCTCTGAAATACTTGTATGGCAAAATTGCAGGCCCTCATCAACGCGTTTCGGTCGTCCTCTTAACATTCATTTTGCTCGTGAGACTCCTGAATTAACCATTGCAAAAACAAAATTTGGATCATCGAATTAAAAATTTAATCCCTTTTTTACAACGAAGGAGCCCTTAATTTTCGAAATCATTTTTTTTAAAACGGTTTAAGAACATACAAATGATTTTTATACATGATTTTTCGTTAGTGATAATTGATACACCCTATATATAAATATAGATAATGAGCAAAAAATTCAACAATTATTTGTCTAAAACACGATATATTAAACGTGTAATACTTAATAACTTTTATGTCATATTTCTGGTAAACCTTATTATGGCCAGCTTTCCTAGAAATTCGACCAGTGTGCGCCGGGTCGCATGCCAGTATCATGCTAGTTTTCGCGCGGGGAAGGAGGCATACCGTTGACGTGCCGCCGCGGAGAGTGAATCTTCTTATCGTTAGTTATGAAAATTGTGGTACATTATCCTAATTAAGTTGTTGAATTTTCTAGACATGGACTTCACGACATCAGTGATCTGGATTCAGCAGACGATGAGGAGAGTGATTCTGATGGGCTGGAATACGAATATTATTTTTTTACATGTATTACATTATGTTGTTTATTAAATAAAATTTTTTTAAAATTCTCTAAAAAAAATGCATTAGAAATATTCTTTTAATATACGTATCAAGATTTAATTTTATTTTCATTGCTATCATTAATTTCGATGTTTCTTGAAATATATTTTATTTATTTTATTTATTTCCAGTCTTGGAAAATTTTTGATAAAAGCCAAAAAATTATAAATGATTCGACATATATTCACAATGCCATTTATCTATCTGGAACATGGAACTTTAATAACTACGATTTAAAAATTCTTGGTAATTGCATTGTTTATTAACATGACAATACACTTACAATAATATACGTTATAATTTGTGGTTCTCCGTTGATACTAATTATATTTTTCCGAAACCCGAAAAGAAAATTCTTTATCTCCGAAATTACATAACATACGAAAAATTATTAAGAATGCTTTTTTAGAAAATCAAATTTTGTACAAAAAGTCTCTGAATCGTACTGGCAGAGTTCAAAAGATATTTGCGTTTGAATGCAAAAAATATTTGATTTTTTTTTATTTTCACTATATCGCAGAAACTAAGCAATATATGAAAAAATGTCAAGAGACCTTCTTGTAGAAAACTAAATTTTCTTAAAAAAGGTTCTAAGTAATTGAACAATATTATTGTTTATATTTAAGGCATTCATAAAACAAATTAATCTGCACCTGAGGGAACGAAGCCAGCGCACATACGGCACTACATTCCAAGGCAGTTTATTATAATAATTAAAACATGGTGAATAAACTTGGAGGAGTATTACTTTAATGTTAGACTGAGATATGCTACGCATCAAAGACTTTTTCTAACTTGTAATTGCGGATCCCGCATTAACTGTCCCTTTGGTATCATTGCAATAGGGAAGACTCCATGTGTTATTGCTACATATCTAAATTTTCTGAACTAGAACGCTTTACTGGCCATTGCTTTAGACGTTCTAGTGATAAACATTGGATAAACGGCGGGGGTGGGTGGCTTGATTACTAGATTACTATAAAAATATGGCTATATAGACACTTCATTGAAAAAGAACATTGAAGTTGCAAATATTTGTCCTCACCTGGGTTATCTCAATCTTTACCAACAAGTAGTTGCCGAACTCTTTTTGAGTAGTATGCACCGGAGCATACACCATTGTTTCTTCAAAAATTATTGCATCCTATGTCATGTTCTAATGACATTTGACATTTCCTAAACTTTGCTTTTAATTTTCAATAATTTTTTCTATACACCACGGAGTGCGGTAAAGAATTTTTACCGCACTGAGGTGCGGTAAAGATTCCGCACTCTATTAAAAATTTAAAAATATGTAATTAATGTGCTTGCATATTCGCGCAATGCATAAAATAAAAATATTTATGGTTTTTAACAATCAATGTTTGCTACTATTTGTTATTTTTTTTCCTAATTATGATATTTATTCCAAAAATTATTTGCTCGAAGGAAAAATGTTGTACCTAACACGTGCGAAAAGTGCCTTTACCGCCCTTAACGTCTTTCCCGAACCCCCGCTTCGCGTCACTTTCATCACTTGTTAGGTAAATAACTATTTTGCTAAACATTCAGATGAAATGCCATAAATTAGGTATTTGCAAGTTTAATTTAAATTATGGATTTAATGTAATGTTTAAAAATATCTTAGATGAAATTATAAGAAGCCTTGAAATTGAAATTCGAGATTACATCGTGATTGCTAACGAAATATGAATTTAATTTACGTTAAATAATGTTGAACATTACGCAACGCGACGTCACAAAATATGTGACGTCACGTGTCATAATGTAGCCCTTATTTAACATAAATAGTAAAATGAAAATTTAACATTGCCTATTGCGAATTCATAACAATTAAACTTGTTGTGTTATGAGTAATTATAACTGCACTTATTGTATTATGCATAGTATAATGCTCTTACACTCGCAAGTATTGTGCGGTTTTTATTAAATGGTTGCAGATAGAACTACATTTTTTAAATTGACAGTTCCTTGAGTATGTTTTGCAAAAAGTAATAAAACAAACGTTCAGGCATATTTAGATAATCCCGCATATTTTAATGTAATTTAAAGTGCTAATTTCTCAATGGAAGTAAAGAGGGATACAACGTATTAAACTTTTATTGCGTGTCTATGTAGTTTTTCACTACCGATAATTTTTTAGAAAGATCCCCATAATTCAGCAACTGCGCTCCTCTTATGGGAATTTCAATATATTATGACTGAAATATTCAGCATACCTACAAACACCTCAGAGTTTTGATTACACTTTTATGCCGTTTAATATAATTGTAACTATTAAATAAATAAATATATATATATATATAGTTTTCGATCTATTGATAAATACGAAAATGAGATTTTTTGTTCGTTTTGCAATATGTTCTATATACTGAGTTAATTGTTCCTGTTACACACAATTTGTTTATGCTAAATTTGGTGCCGTTATGCTAGCACGATAATAACACGTTTTGTCAACAGAACGTTAAAACAAAGGTTAAATTACATTCACAATCATGCTGATCAGTTGAATGTTCTGGTCCCATGTAGGTGTATGTGCCCAGCATCAACTCACTAATGACAGTTATTTGATGTTTACTTTGGCTATTAACAAGTGTATGTCAAAAGGAATGCCTTGTTCAGTGAGTTCAAAATGATTAGTTCGAGCTTTACGGACATTTTAATTCTTTCTTACAGGTATTTATTGAGCAAGGTAACTTACAAACACTGTCGGTCATAAATCATAAAATTTTATAGGCCGTCACTTCTATGTGGTTTTAAATTCCTGTGCCTGGTTCAGTCAAAATATTCCCTCGGCCTTAAAAATGTTGTTTTCTAAAAATGATCACATCACTTGGAATGTATATCTATTTAAACACAAAAATGTTAATTAAGGGAAAAATTTCAAAATACCAAAAGTCATTATGATATAATATATTTAAGGTAAG
>MU195089.1:5338-16797 GCA_016904865.1 Pissodes strobi | reverse complement strand
CAAATATTCTGTTTCGGTATTGTGGATAAAACTCTGTTTTAGTGCATCATTTTAATTTTTTGGACTCTAGAATAACTGAAATCAGTTACATGAAAACATGTTTCTGTTTTACATTCTAAATATTTTTCTAAACATAATACCGCAAAAAACTTCTTGCGGAAATATGTCATTTTAATTTTTTGAGTTAGTTTGGGTTAGCTTTGCTTAGTTTGGGTTAGTTTCGTCTCGTTTAAGCCACTACGCACTTGCGCGAAGCGCAAGCCCTTCTTCACGCAAGCCTATGCGAAACAATTGCGGTTAGCTTGGGTTGTTAGCTTTGATTAGTTTGGATTAGCTTTGGTTAGTTTGGGTTAGCTTTGGTGAGTTTGGGTTAGTTTCGTCTCGTTTAAGCCACTACGCACTTGCGTGAAAAAAGGCTTGCGCGAAGCGAAACCACCGATCAGATCGATGAGCGAAACCCTTTCGTCACGCAAGCCTATGCGAAACAATTTGGGTTAGCTTTGGTTAGTTTTGGTTAGTTTGGGTTAGTTTCGTCTCGTTTAAGCCACTACGCACTTGCGCGAATCAATTTCGGTCAGCTTGGGTTAGCTTTGGTTAGTTTGGGTTAGCTTTGGTGAGTTTTGGTTAGTTTGGGTTAGTTTAAGCCACTACGCACTTGCGCGAAGAAAGGCTTGCGCGAAGCGCAAGCTTTTCGTCACGCAAGCCTATGCGAAACAATTGCGGTCAGCTTGGGTTGTTAGCTTTGATTAGTTTGGCTTAGCTTCGGTTTCTTTGGGTTAGCTTTGGTTAGTTTGGGTTAGTTTCGTCTCGTTTAAGCCACAATGCACTTGCGTGAAGAAAGGCTTGCGCGAATCAATTTCGGTTAGCTTGGGTTAGCTTTGGTTAGTTTGGGTTAGCTTTGGTTAGTTTGGGTTAACTTTGGTTAGTTTGGGTTAGTTTCGTCTCGTTTAAGCCACTACGCACTCGCGTGAACAAAGGAATGCACGAAGCGCAAGCCCTTTTTCACGCAAGCCTAGGCGAAACAATTTCGGTTAGCTTGGGTTAGCTTTGTTAATTTGTTCGTTTCTTCTTAATAAAACCGTTTTTAAAAATATTAATAACAATTACCTACTTGGATAAGCTTCAAACTCAAGAGAATGGACACAACTTGGCAACAATGTAAGTACTGTTTAATATTAGTGAGTTTTAGCACTGCTATGTTGCGGAAATGGCTTGCTTTTTGACAATTTTAACCTCAAAACTCGAACTTCGGAGGCTTTTTTTCGGCTTAAATATGGGGGATCCGCAAATTTTGTTCTCTTAAACTACTCTATAGGACACCCCCTTTCTATTGAAAAAAAATGTTTGCGAAATTCCGAGGGTCGTGAAGTTTACCAGACCCCCGAAGGCACTCGACGATACTCCGACAGTATCATTTCATTCCTTCGCATATTTCACTTTTCGAATGGCCCTCCGCTCGCTACGGGGGCTCAAGAAAAGAAAACTAACCAGGTGCTAACCCAATCTAATCCAATACATACCCAAAAACAAGAAAAAAACAGTTTAGAAATATAACCTTAAAAAAAAAAATTAAAACACCGACGGGGTTTGAACTCGAGTCGCGCGAAGTGAAGGTTAATCATGCAAATCCCTAGACCACCAGGGCACGGCACAACGGTCACGGCACATTGTGCCGTGACCAGGGCACATACAGACGATTGGTTGCATCACGAAGACATGACGCGCAGGTGCGTGCGCACCATTGACATAGATATCTATGGTGCGCACGCATGGAATGAAGTGATACTATCACAGCATCCGCGAGTCCCGAAGGCCTAGCATTACAACTTTATTTATACACTAACTTTAAAGTGACCTTTTTTCCCGATTTTAGCCACCAGTCTTTATCGTGTCCCGATTTTGTCCCACTTTCATAAAATATAAATTGCAAATTGCTTCTACTTTTATCACCAGCCACTTTGTAATAAAAACCAAATTGGAAATAGATAGAGACAACCTTAGAATAAAGAAAAAAAACGGTAATTATTTAGAAAACGGGTTTTCGCTATTATAAGAGTTTTTTGAAAAATTCCTTTTTAACGTGTTTATATAGGTGAAATATAACAATAATCCGCGACCGCAGCTTAGTAAAATTGTTTCTATAATTTGTTATTAACAAATAGATACTCACGGGACCGGGCGGCGAATAGGGGTGCTGGGCGGGGACTATACAGTACGGATTCAAGGAAAAATAGATACTGACAGTGTTTCTGAGAAAGTTTCTCACATCACGCACGGTATTGTGTATATCAGTATATACATAAAAATATTAAATGCGGTACACAAATAGGAATAATTATTGTTTCCGTCATAATAATGTCACGTTACAAATAAAAAACTGTCAGTAAATGACACAACGCTGATAACGGCTAACTTCAGCTCAAATGTTAATAATGTTGCCAAATTGCTTTGTCAATTTTGAAAACGTTAGCGTTGGTGATTGGACAATGGTAAAAAATAAATGATAAATGTAATAAAAACAGCAGCGCAGTGTTATCGTTCTTAAAGTGGCTTCCCACGGCCTGTATTAGAACAGGCCAGTCTCGCGCGGCGGACAAGCACAGGTAAGCACGGATCGGGCTTCGCCGCGCGTGAGGTCTTCCCATGGCCTGTATGAGCCTGTTTTTTAAGAGTTTGAAGATAGGGTTCCGTTTAAAAATGTCGCGTGACACTCGGCATCTTAATTTTCGATAGGTTGACTGGTTGACACTAGGTTTAAAATAACCAAATATAGAATAGAGAAAACCTAGTATGTACTTATAGAAACCTACATAATATGTAACATGAAAACATAGCCATCATAACATTGAGAAACAACTAAAAGGCGGCTTCGTAGTACTTCTAATTCTGTATATTACAATAGCAATCTACAGCTCACTACAAAACAAGATCACTAGTCGGCCCGAACGAGTTTCGTTACTTTTTACCCTTGTCTATACGGTCTAGCGGAAGTGCTCTAAGCGGTTTCGTGGTCTAGTGGTACGATTCTGGGTTTCCGATTATGGTGTTCTGCGTTCGATTCCCGTCGGTGTTTTTTTTATTTTTTTAAGGTTATGTTTGTTTTTTTTTCTAAATTTGGGTTAGTTTTGTTTCATTGAGCCCTGGAACGAGCGAAGCTAGCAGAGGGCCATGCGTGAAGTTAAGATTGACTTCGAAACTCGCTCGGGCTGACTCGTGACCTTGTTTTGTAGTGAGCTGTAGATGCTAGTACATGTTACAAAGGAAATGTATTCCTATGTAATGTAAAAAATAACATTTTGTTGTGCTAGAACTAAAAAATATAATCCATTGTTTTTTTTTTAAATAGTATTTTTTGGCTTTTTGCCGAAGTTAGCATGGTTTATTCTAAGCGCGTGCTTGTAAAATTCTCTACAAGCTGAGTAAAATTAACTTTTATTTGTGACTTTTTATATGCTCAACTGTAAGCCTGTTTCTAGAGTCTTCCCATGCATTTTCGCAAAGCGAAAAAATGCGTTCAGTGACCGCGTTGAATGCTGGAATGGATGCGATAAATTGAAATATCATTAGAATATTTTTTAAATTTGTGCTGGAACTAAAAATTAAATTTAATTTTTCGATGGGCGTTTTGTTTTGCGGCAAATTTGATTCAGGATTGAAAATCGGGACATTTGCCGTCCAGCTTTAGGTCTTGGCAGAACGTATTAAAATGGGAAATGGCCCCAAAAATCAATCCTAATCACAGATAACAACAGACACCGACAGGTCGCGACAGATCAGGGATCAGGCCAGGTCGCGCCTTTGAAATTACCGACTTGCGGCGGATCGGGCGCGCAATCACGGATCTTTCCGTACGACCTCGGACGGCACCCTTCCCACGGCGTGTTGGCCCGAGCTGGCGCGGCCCGGCCTGCGATATCACGGGCCGTGGGAAGCCACCATTATATTTCACTTCACGGATGAGCCTTCGCTCGTCGCTCCAAGGCGCAAGGAAACAAAACTAACCCTAACTAACCAAACCTTAACTTACCAATGTAAAGAGACAAGCGCACTACGCGCGCTTGTCTCTTCACTATCTCAAACTAAGCAAAACAAACCAAAACTAACCCAAACAAACCAAAACTAACCAAAACTAATCAAATAAAGAGGCAAGCGCGCTACGCGCGCTTGTCTCTTCACGATCCCGAACTAAGTAAAGCCAACCAAAACTAACCCAAAAAAACCAAAGTAAAGAGGCAAGCGCGCTACGTGCGCTTGTCACTTCAGTATCCCAAGCTAAGCAAAACCAACCAAAATTAACCCATACTAACCAAAACTAACCCAATCAAACCAAAACTAACCCAAACTAACTAACACTAACCCAAACTAACCAAATAAAGAGGCAAGCGCGCTACGCTCGCTTTTCTCTTCACCGCCCCGAACTAAGTAAAACCAACCAGAACTAACCCAAACCAGCGAATATTAACTTCGACAAGAAGGCCCACTCAATGGCAAAAGAGCCCTACAAAGGAAACGTCGTTTATTTTATTCGTTGCCTGGTAACGCTCGGCGAACTTCGCCGCACACAGGTTGAAGAACGATATTTTCGTTTGCGGTATATTTAATCAAATTTTTGACGAAATTATTTATAGCACTCTAATAGAGTATTGGCTTTGGAAAAACACAATTGATATCTTCTGAGTTGTTTGCAGCGTCCTGTCAAACTTACGTTATGGTTTTTTATTATTATCACCAAATAAATATTTTGGTAAAATTTGTATTCAACTGGCTGTTTCAAAAATCTGTTAACGTTTTTAATTAGTTATTACTTATAACAATACTCAAGGTATGTAATAACTAATATTTAAAAGATTTTGATTGTGTTAATGATTTCACCATATTTCCGAATATCTACTAATATTCTGACAAAAGACATCAAGAAGAAAATGTTGCTCGAATTTGCCCCATCTTTTAATATATAATAAAATTTTGGCGTTCTGGGTGATTTTAAAATTGGTTAAAGGTTTCGCATAATATTTTTACTGTATATTTCATTCCTATTTTGTAATACAACACAACTAAAAAATAGCGATATTATCTTATATTGACTCATTTATAGAACTTAGGCGTGAAAATTAATCTGACAAAAGGATGAGCTGGTCTATAGCTCAAAGGTCGCCTGCCAAAATGATTGTTTTATTTGTATCATGGCCTGCCGATATTCTGCTAGTGTTCGCGCGGGGAAGGAGACACACCGTTGACATGCCGCCGCGGAGAGTGATCCTTCTTATCATATAGTTTTGCACAAATACATAATAAAAAGATAAAGACTGATGTACTGTACTGCTAACGTGCTAACACTCCGTTGAGGTTATGTGTTGGTGTTATACCTAATTGTGCAGCAACTGAAGCCAGATTATCAGAAAATGGCGCGTTGAAATGAGGATCCCTTATTGCCTAAATTTGTAACGTGCGCAGTTTTCCCTGCTGCTGTCTTGTTTGAGTATTTACGTTTATCTTTTTTTTTTGCTTCATATATTGTACTGAAAGTATTTTAAAATATCATTTAAATTACCCTTAACGCAACGCATTAATAAATTGGAATTTTAAAAGCTATATCTGTTGTAAAGTCACCCGTTTGGGTGGGCAAATTTCTTGAATAATCGATTAAACGCTTAATATTTTAGCAAATGACTGAATAATCGATTAATCAAAAATCGATTATCGATATTTTCTGAAATATTAATCGATAAGTCGATTAATCGGTAATTTCTTAAAAGTGAATCGAATAATCGATTATTGTCGCACACCCCCACCGATCTCCATATATGGAGATCGGTGCACACCCCTAATCCCATAATATTGTAGTAAGTGAAACTGAAGCTGAAATTTCGGTAGAATCATTAAGACTGATGTTATTATAAAAAAGAGGTAATTAATACTTTGGCTGAATCGGCAGATAAAATTTTATAATTTAGTTTTAATTTGTAAATATGGCTTTGATATTACCTTGGGATAGTCAGAATATAAGCAAGTGTTTTTGAACAACGGCTGCACTGATGCTTCTATATTTTTTACTAGTTTCGTCCCTATTAGATTAATTTTTAAAAATAGCGATAACTCTGAAATACATGTATGGCAAAATTGCAGGCCCTCATCAACGCGTTTCTGTCGTCCGCTTAACATTCACTTTGCTCGTGAGGCTCGTGAATTAACCGTTGCAAAAACAAAATTTGAAGCAAAAAATCCAGCAATTATTTCTCTAAAACACGATATATTAAACGTGTAATACTTAACTTTTATGTCTTATTTCTGGTAAACCTTATTATGGCCAGCTTTCCTATAGAAATTCGACCAGTGTGCGCCGGGTCCAAAGGTCACATGCCAGTATCATGCTAGTTTTCGCGCGGGGAAGGAGACATACCGTTGACGTGCCGCCGCGGAGAGTGAATCTTCTTATCGTAGTTAATATTCGCTGCCCAAACTAAGCAAAACCAACCAAAACTAACCCATACTAACCAAAACTAACCCAAACTAACCGAAACCAATCCAAACCCAAGTTAACCAAAGTAGCTACGCGATCTTGTCTGTGGTATCACAGATTAAGCAAATAAAATCGAAACCAACTATAATTAATTTTGGTTAGTTTTGGTTAGTTTGGGTTAGCATGGGTTAGATTTTGTTAGTTTGTATTAGTTTAGGTTGGTTTTGCTTAGTTTGGGATAGTGCAGAGAGAAGCGCGAGTAGCGCGCTTGTCTCTTTACTTGGCTTAGTTTAGGTTAGTTTTGGTTAGTATGGTTTAGTTTTGGTTGGTTTTTCTTAGTTTGGGATAGAGAAGTGACAAGCGCGCGCTTGCCTCTTTACTTTGGTTAGTTTGGGTTAGGTTTGGTTAGTTTGGGTTAGTTTTGGTTAGTTTGGGTTAGTTTTGATTAGTTTGGGTTAGTTTTGGTTGGTTTTACTTAGTTCGAGATAGTAAAGAGACTTTGCTTAGTTTGGGTTAGTTTTGGTTTGTTTGGGTTAGTTTTGGTTAGTTTGGGTTAGTTTTAGTTTGTTTGGGTTAGTTTTGGTTAGTACGGGTTAGTTTTGGTTGGTTTTGCTTAGTTTGGGATAGATAGGAAGCCCCTTTTCTTTGGTTAGTTTGGGTTAGTTTTGTTTTTCTTAGTTTGGGATAGTGAACTGACAAGCGCGCGCTTGCCTCTTTACTTTGGTTAATTTGGGTTAGTTTTGGTTACTTCGGGTTAGTTTTGGTTGGTTCTACTTAGTTCGAGATAGTGAAGAGACTTTGCTTAGTTTGGGTTAGTTTTGATTAGTTTGAGTTAGTTTTGGTTTGTTTGGGTTAGTTTGGTTAGTATGGGTTAGTTTTGGTTGGTTTTGTTAGTTGGGGATAGCGAAGAGACGCCTCTTTAGTTTGGGTTAGTTTGGGTTAGTTTTGGTTGGTTTTACTTAGTTCGGAATAGTAAAGTGAAAAGCGCGCGTAGCTCGCTTGCCTCTTTACTTCTGTTAGTTTTGGTTAGTTTTGGTTAATTTTGTTTAGTTTGTGTTAGTTTTGGTTTGTTTGGGTCAGTTTTGGTTAGTTTGGGTTAGTTTTGGTTTGTTTGGGTTAGTTTTGGTTTGTTTGGGTTAGTTTTGGTTAGTATGGGTTCGTTTTGGTTGGTTTTGCTTAGTTTGGGATAGTGAAAAGGCAAGCGCGCTGGTTAGTTAGGGTTTGGTTTGGTTAGTTTGGGTTAGTTTTGTTCGCTTGTGCCCTCGGAGCGAGCGAAAGCCCATACGTAAAGTGAAATATTATAAAGCTGCATTTCTAATCAATTCTCTGGTGAAGTGGCACTTCGACACGCGTGCTAAGCGAATGGACGTCAACGTAGACATTTTCAATTAAATTCAAGGACAGCACGCGTGCCGGGTGCCGCAAAATTGTTTGCAAGCTGCAAACTTTATACGTCCGTGCTGACTACAACACATGCGCATAGTGTCGAAATTTGATAAATATGAAGTTTGAGAACGAAATTATGTTTTGTTGTTGTTTTCGCATTTACTCTGGTATAAACAGTGCTTCTGGTTTTGAGTTCTTTCTTGTCGCAAAATAATGTTAAAAAATGGATCATAATGTCAGTAAAGAAGCGAAATTAGCGCAATTGTCGCTTTTACAGAGCCTTTTACTATTGAAAAAATGGATCATAATGTCAGTAAAGAAGCGAAATTAGCGCAATTGTCGCTTTTACAGAGCCTTTTACTATTGAAAAAAAGACTCGCTGGCAACAAAGAGCCGCGTAGGCCGAAAAGGTTTGCAGTGCATCCAATATTTTAGCTACGCAAAAAAACTAGGGTTTTATAACAATCTTCCCAGAAAAAGGAGATTTAAGTATCCTCATCCTCTGTCTAATGTAATATTTAATTTCAGATTGACAATAACATTAAGTTTTTTGGCAACTGGAGATTCATATCCCCGCTTATCATATGCTTTTTGAATAGGAGCTGCTACACACTGTAATAAAAACTCATCATTTATTTCGTTTTCCTGGTCCTGGCTATCATCCATTTTTTAAGTTTAGGAAAATAATTATAAACGGAACACCACAGTAAAAAAATAAAAACATAACCAAACAAATTAAGAACAGAAACGGGCACTCAAAATTCAAAACTGACAGCATTGAAAATGGGAAACAAAAATTAACGGGCGCGTGCTGAATTGCACTCCGCTTGCAAATTGATTAGAAATGCAGCTTAACGATAACACTGCGCTGCTACCAATATTTGTTAATGACAAATTATAGAAAAAATTTTACTAAGCTACCGTGGCATATTATTGTTACATTTCACTTGTATAAATACGCTAAAATGGGTTTTAAAAAAACCTCTTATAATAGCGAAAACCCGTTTTTATTACATTTATCATTTATTTTTTACCATTGTCCAATCACCAACGCAAACGATTTCAAAATTGACAAAGCAATTTGGCAACATTATTAACATTTGGGCTGAAGTTAGGCGTTACCAGCGTTGTGTCATTTACTGACAGTTTTTTATTTGTAACGTGACATTATTATGACGGAAACAATAATTATTCCTGTTTGTGTACCGCATTTAATATTTTTTATGTATATACTGATATACACAATACCGTGCGTGATGTGAGAAACTTTCTCAGAAACACTGTCAGTATCTATTTTTCCTTGGATGCGTACTGTATAGTCACCGCCCAGCACCCCTATTCGCCGCCCGGTCCCGTAAGTATCTATTTGTTAATAACAAATTATAGAAACAATTTTACTAAGCTGCGGTGGCGGATTATTGTTATATTTCACCTATATAAACACTTTAAAAAGAAATTTTTCAAAAATCTCTTATAATAGCAAAAACCCGTTTTCTAAATAATTACCAAAAAAACATATACTCTTTATACTCTAGGGATACAATCTCTATTTCTTATTTAAATAGGGCATAATACATATAATATACTATTACCAATTCCCTGTATATCAATCGATGATGAATCGAGGAATCTACCATTCCGTTGCATAGCAACGGCACATCGTGGCAATCGGCCTAGAAACAAAAGTTGACGTCGCCATGGCAGCAAAAAATAAAACGGCTGTCAGTTGTCGCGTGTAAAAAGTATAATAAATAGATAATAGTTACAAAAAGAAGAAAAATATATAAAACACAGCGCCCATATCACAGAGGTTTTCTTGGGGACTAGCTGGTGATATTGGCTCCTCGCTTCTGCAAAACGGAAGGGGAACCATCCGGCGAGACTCAGAGGGGCGACGGGGACCGCTCCTCTGGGTCCCAGAGGTCGACGAACAGCTCCCAGACGAGCGTCCTGAGAAGAGCGAAGCTTGGGGGGCGACTTATGTGTACCCCACCTATATCTATGCAGGGGTAAGTAAACGTTAAGTTCTTCATGTGGGAATTTACTTTTTCGATCTTAGGCTTGCTTTTTGTATTTTGAATGGGGTTGCTTCGATCTTCACTGGTAGCTGAAAAAAGGAACAATTTTTTAGAAATAAATACATATAAGCAGTGAAATGTTGGATAACTTCTTGAGTTGAGTATAGATAACTCTATTTCTAAATAAGTATCTATATTATAGGTCAAAAAGCTAAATTGAATTGTTTAAAAATATGCAAAATCTAAGATTTACTTACGTCTAGGAGAGGCGAGGCACCAAACACCAATTAACTACCGATCAAAAAAAAAAACAAACAATTTTTGGTCGCTATAGTATTCGATACACAAAAAAGCGACGAGGAGCGAGAGAGCGCCTAAATATTAAAATAAAAATAAACATCAAGTAGTGAGTAAGTAGGGTTGAGCTTAGATCGATTTGTTGCGAAAAAATGTCTTTAACAATTAGATCTTTCTAATCAAAACAAACAATTCACTATCGGAATCGGACAATATATCTAACGTTATATTTTTGAACTCACTTTTTATAATATATTTGGTGCACGTATACCACTAGCATAAAAGTTTACTATTCATGCACCCACCACCTTATTTCAAATTTAGTTTCAACTTTTGTTTTAAAACTAAAACATTTCCATCAAAATAAAAATCAATTTAATGACAGTTCGATGTGAGTTTACTACCAGATCAACATCAACTCCAAAATTTTGATTTTATATACACAGTACTTAAAGTTGTATTTTAAGTCAATTTTAAGATGCTAAAGTACATATTAACCGAAACCAATCCAAAAACAATTTTAGTGGTAAGGGCTTCAGTTTAAATAATAAGGCGACCGACGAAAACTAACCGAATTGTAAATTTCTTGAACCCAACAACTACGCGTGCTTGCCTTTTTCAAAACTAGAATAACACAGGGTTTTTCCTTATAATTTGCCATCCCTTTACCAACTCTATTTAAAGAGACACAGAAATAAATTTGAAATAAAAGTTTCAGGATTTTTCTTGAACATTTTAAACAAGCTAAGTCTAAGCAAAAACAAATAAATGACCATCGAAAAACAAGAAAATTTTAATTTTTCTTCATTTTTTAAATGGAATGTTCTACATATTATTACAGTTTTAAGATCTCCTTAGCCTCCCTTTTAAAAAATATATACATTGCCTATCCTATAAATATTGGACTAGCCTTTTTTTATAGTTATTTCACTTTAAATAACTTAGTCTAGTTAGCCGCACCTCTTGCAATGCGGGCAAATAATGCGATATTATATCGCAACAGTCATGGATCGGCACCCTAGGAAGGGTGCCGCATGAATCACCAAGGAAAACAAAAGATTGTATGACATAGTCCGAGAGGCGACCGCATATACACGTATATGGGCGACCGCTATAATAGTGTGGTGTCTGAACTGTCAGGTTTTTCCAAGATAATAGCAAAGTATATGTAAAGTATATGATGATATAGGTGTATAAGAGGGCCTTTAAAGCACGGGCGACATATTTCAAAACACGACGCGCAGCGGAGATTTTTGTAAGTCGCAAGGGCTTTAAAGGCCTCTTATACACGTATATCA
>MU195088.1:5447-16798 GCA_016904865.1 Pissodes strobi | reverse complement strand
TGTAGGAAGGAAACAGCAAGCCTATAAGTACTGGCAGCAAAATCAGACCGCTGAAAATCGCAATTATTTTATCGAAGCGAGAAACGAGTGCAAGCGTGTGATCGACGAAACTAAGGACAAACACAATCAAAGGATCAGGAATAAACTTTTACAATGCCCCAGTGGTTCCAGGAATTTCTGGTCGGTAGCAAAGGCAGTAAGTAACAACTTTACAAAAACGTCTCTCCCACCTTTGACGGACGAACGTGGAATCACGGCGACTACAGCCAAGGAAAAAGCAAACATGCTCGCCAAAATGTTTTCATCGCACTCTACCTTAGACGTGCCCCAAGGCAAGACTCTCCCCACTATACCGAACATCAACACCACCATGGCAGAAGTCAAGTTTTCTTATCGTGATATTCGCAAAATCCTTAAAGAACTAGATACGCAAAAGGCATCAGGACCGGACGGAATACCTGCCATCGTGCTAAAGAACTGCGCCAACGAACTAACACCTGTTTTTTCCAGGCTTTTTTCTCTTTCTTACAGAAAAGGGATTTATCCATCCTCTTGGAAAGTCGCTCGAGTGCAACCTGTTCCAAAAAAAGGCAAGAAAACCACGCCCTCAAACTATCGCCCGATTGCCTTGCTTCCAGTAATCTCCAAAGTCATGGAACGTGTAGTCAACCAGCAACTACTCAAGTACCTCGAGAGCAACAGAATAATTAGCGATAATCAATTCGGCTTTCGCAAAGAGAGATCGACAGGAGATATATTGGCCTATGTCACTCATATATGGAGTAGGGCAATTGAAAACTACGGAGAGTCTCGAGCGATTGCGTTGGATATTTCAAAGGCATTCGACAGAGTTTGGCATGACGGACTGCTCAACAAACTGCCGTCCTTGGGACTGCCCGCCTCTCTCTGCAGCTGGCTGGCCAGTTTCCTGAAGAACCGATCCCTACATGTTGCAGTCGATGGACACATCTCGGACACATTCACCATCAACGCGGGCGTGCCTCAGGGCGCAATACTTTCACCAACTCTGTTCCTCATCTATATTAATGACCTGCTGATCGAAACGAATAATCCTGTTTACAGTTTTGCAGATGACAGTACCCTTGTCTCCCACTTTAGATCAGAAAAACCCTTACCAGCGACTGAGACTCATCACCGCAGACAGGAGCAGATTACAGTAATTAATCAAGACCTGGAGAAAGTTCAAACTTGGGGCGACCGAAATTTGGTTCAGTTCAATGCAGCAAAGACCCAAGCAGCAACGTTTACTAAGAGGGCCAATACAGCGGGCCCTGACATCATTATGGCAGGATCGACCATTCCTTCATCCTCGTCAATCGGGCTGCTGGGTGTCTCGATCAACAGCAATATGTCATGCCATGATCATGTTGCTAACATCGCAAAATCAGCCTCCCAGAAGCTTGGTGCGCTATTTCGCAACAAAAAACTCTATACACCGCAGCAGTTGCTCTTGCTGTACAAAGCGCAAATAAGACCGTGCTTAGAATATTGCTCACATATCTGGGGTGCCGCACCAAAGCATACCCTAAAGCTGCTGGATTCCATTCAGAAGAGGGCTGTGCGTCTCGTCGGCGATCCGGAGTTGACTCGGAATCTGGATAGTCTGGAACATCGCAGACATGTGGCCGAGATGTCTCTGTTTTACAGATACTTTCACGGCAGATGTTCCCAGGATTTGGCCCACATAATCCCGCCCCTGGCAACTCCTGTCAGGCGGTCCCGACAGACGGCAGGAGCGCACCAGTTCGTCGTACAACTAGAAACACCTAGAACATCGCTTTACCAGAACTCCTTTGTCTGGCGCACTGCATCACTGTGGAACTCACTCCCAGGACATCTGTTTCCCATTAATTACAACCTACAAATATTCAAGAACCGTGTCAATCAACATCTTCGCACACACACCGCTCGTCGAGCGCCATAGGATCTACCTTTAGTGTGTCATCAGTCTCACTTCTCGAATTCAATTTGAAACAGGTTCCCATAGGAATAAATGTAGATGTACATCAGATGTAAGTTGTTAAGTTCCGTTAGGTTTCTCCAAACTATACCGATTTTAAATAAGCTCTTCCTTGGCACAATTAAAATTTATTTTGTATTCGATAATACTGTTAAATATATATACGGTGTTTCTTTGTCTATATTTTATATAATTTATGAAATGCGAAAGCAATATTCTTTTTCGGAAAACCGTAAAGTTAATGTACGCTATGCTTGATTTTCAATAATTAGGTCCGGTCACCGGTGGTACCTTCATGGGCCTAATTGAAAATCAAGCTTTCTTAACTCCCCGGCGTAGATTACTATTTTTAAAATATGGTAATAATTAGAATATATTTGGTGAGTCAGCATATTTTATTATTCCCTGAATATAGGCTGAAAACCTGTTTTCCTTCTTTTTAGGTGTCAATGGGATTTAGAAACTGGCAGAAAAACCTCAGATGTTGTGGCACATAACGGCGATGTTGTTTCTATTAGCTTATCCCTAGATGGAAACAGTTTTGTTACGGGAAGTGTGGATAAAACGTGCAAATTATGGGATGTCAGGGATATGAAGCCAAAGCAGACATTTTTTGGCCATACTTCAGATGTTAATTCCGTTTGTGTAGGTATACAGACAACATATACGTTAATGCAAACTATAATTCTTATATAAAACTGAGATTAACAGTACTTGTAGCTATTTTTATCTTCCTTTGTACTCATAATCTATTGGCCAATTTGGATAGCAGTCTTGACAAACATACTCTTTCCACATACAACTTCAGTATCAGTCATAATTTACCGATTTTTAACTTGAGTAGTTGTCTTTCTTTCCCTTTTATCAAAATAATTCATTATTTACCTTCATTATTCACCTCAACGGGCGCCGCACCCACGGCACTGGGGGGAGGGTGTAAGGGCTATAGCTTCCCTTCCAGGATTTTCATTAGATAATAAATTATAATATAATTTAATGTCTAATATAAAAAAACTATATTAACGATATTTATCGATATCGATATAGAGGAACCGATTATGCATGGCTTAGAGGAATGTTTATTAGAGAAACAGTGCCCTCCACAATAAACTGCTTCAGCATAATAAAAAAAATTATGTATTCTTTAACACTCCAAAACGGCAATTTATTCTACAAATATCGACTGATGAAGCGCAGCAGCACAAATGAAAGGAATTATGCCCAACTAGATGGGTACATGGGCATGATGCTGTGCTTGTTATGATTCAGTTTTAACCTGCTGCAGGTGCTGCTCTTGAAGGGATAAAAACATGGGAGGATAACGAAGCAATCCATAAATGGATTTCTTGTAATCATCATCATCGTTAGACGTTCGATCAAATTCGTGGATGGTAGCCAAATGGTCTGCCAAATCAACACTTTCCATATGCCTGTTGCAACAGAAAATGATATAGGGGCATTCAAGAAAAGCTCTCAGACCATTTTCTGCGTTCTTTTAATCATGGTTACGTGATTCTCGTGACATTTATCTTGATCTTGCCATCGAGTAAAAGTTATCCCATCACTTGTACACAAGAATTTTGCAAGACTTTTCTCTGGTTTTTTTCGTCATTTCGTTATATATTTTTTCGGGTACTAATGGTAGTCCCTACTGCTGCATATGGTAATGTTTTCATCAACATTACCGACGTAAAGAATATATCAAAACAAAGTATGCCTAGTTTTGTTATGGAACAGGTAAGCTTGTATACTACCCTTTCCCCTAGATTTCTATCTATCTGGCCTTCTTCTTTCCCAGTATATACATTTAGATCATTTACACAACCTATTAGAGAGCTTAGCTACAATTTAATCTCACGGTTCATGATTTCTGTGGCAAATCTTATTTCAAGCTTTTCGCCACGCTTTTACCTATGGGCTGGTAAACTGAATCCGTTCTAGCTTTCTGATACGTATATTTGAAACACCCCAAGAGCTTTTCTCCCTAATAGATCTTTGTATAGTTTGGTGATTTTAGGGATAATTGAAATACAATTTCGAAGCTACATTATAAGCCATTACTGACGTAACACCAGTTACCATCATAATTTAATAACTGCACACATATTTCCAAATATGTTGATTGGCAATTTCTGCAGTCCAGAAGGATTTCTGATTCCCTGAGAAAAAGCAGTTAAAATCGTGGAATATAGTTTTGCGGAACTGAAGATCATATTATCGTGCTTGATGTATCTGAGGCCTCAGACTGAGGACTTGTAGAAGAAGTTTGAGAAACCAAAGTAATATAACCATTATCTTTCTTCATCTTCCACGAGTTCATTATCCACTGATTGAATACCACCATCGTTCTCAGACTTGGGTTTTGAACCTAAGATATTCCAGTGTGGGTCTTCATCCCCACTATTTTGGAAATGATTGGTATCGCTTTCAGACAAGTGAAGTATTTTAGAAGTTTTTCAAGCTGTGCTTGAGGTAGTTGCTTTTTTCTCTCCATCCTAAAAATAAAACATTTTCTAGTCCCGTGGGACAAATGATCCCAATGATAATGCCTATCGGGATATAACATCCCACAAAATAAATTGCAGAAAATTCCGCATCCAGGAATAAAATATGTTTAAACTCTTATATAAGGAGTCCCGTAACAGCGATGTCATAGGTGTTCGCAACTCAATCGTATATGGTGAGCAGCTTGTTTCTGACGAGTATTTTTGTTTGGCACAACTTTGGGCGAAATCATAAGTGTTGGCTCGTTCGAACAGCTTCCGTAGTAGTATCGATAGTAAAAAGATGGGTCCCCACTTTTCTTCGACGTTCAAGGCTATCAAGGTCTTTGGTCAACTCTGGGTCATCCACAAGGCGGATTGCCCTCCTCTGTATGGAGTTCAATATTTTGAGCAAGTGTTTGGATGCCGAGCTCCACACATTGGAGCAGTATTCCAGAGATGATCTTATCTGGGCATTATAGAGCACTAAGTCCTGATCTAGTGTATACAGCTTTTTTGTCCTATAGTCTGCTCCTATAGTTTGTTCAGAGCAGGTATAATGTTTCGTTGTTGTCATTGATGACGTAACATTGCAGTTGGTTTGAACAAACATTACGTATTGTTCTCTACGCACCTAGCAAGCTTATGGATGATACCATAGTCAGTGTTTGTTCTGTTATTGAAAAGTTAGGTTCTACGGTGTTTGCTCTTTTTGAGAAGACAGCTGCTTGAGTATTTTCTGCATTAAACTGGACATTGTTCTCCTCATCCCATTCCACGATGGCGTTGATGGTAGCAATCTGATTTTCTCGCTCGCGTTGGGAACGAGTAGCGGTCATTGTATCCGCGACATGTATGAAGATATAAGAGCGCTGCCGTCTGCAAAGCTTTAAATAGAATTGTTTGTCTTATCTGAAAGATCGTTTGTATAGAGCGGGAACAGTGTGGGAGATAATATGCCCATCAATACCAACTCGGATGCTTCGATCCCTTAAGAAATTGGAAAGCCATAGAAGCAGTGCTGATGGTAGTCCGTATGCAATTTGCTTGACACCCTATCAGTCCTATTAGTCCACAAGTAGGTTACGCAAGTCAGTAGATCTCTCGTTGATATGTACTTGCGGAAGCCATACTGGCGATCGCTTATGATGCCTGCCGATTCAAGATGTTTTAAGAGCTGTTCGTTGATCAGTTTCTCCATGACTTTGAACATTATGGGAACTAAGGCAATTGGACGGTAATTATTTGGAATCCAGCTAGGGACAGTCCAGTGAAGCTGGCAACATCGTCAAAAAGTCGGCTGAAGAACCTGAAGTTAGATGTACCAACCAAGCCGGTAGTGAAGTTAGCTACAGTCACAAAAGTGGCTGAAACACTACCAGCAACACCGATGTTAGCAACTGTAAGTAATGCCAATGCTACATTACCTGTGGCTCTAACGCCGCATTCAGCCGGCGATAAAACGCCCTCACCAGAAGAAAAAGGAAAAGAAGTTGCTGATAAAAATGAAGAAGAAAATTCGTGAACCAAATTTGTAAACAAGCGAAAAGTAAACAACAAAATAGCTTCGCCTAAAAAATCACCACTGGCTCATCATGGTAAAGCAACTCAATTCCCAAGGGGTTCCAAAGAGAATTCAAAAAATTTGCGACCTACACCTATACGAGGTAGCAAAGAACAGAACTGGCAGAAAATTGCAACCCAAAGTAAAAACAAGATGTTCTTCATCTCAGGCCTTAAGCCAGAAGTGATACAAAAAGAAGTCCAGGAGTACATAAAGACTAATCTTAATTGCCATTAACTACTGTGAGAAGTTACGGACCAAAGAAGATTACTGTAAAAGTAGTTTCAGAGTATCTGTATAGGAAAAAAATTCAGATATTTTCATGAATCAAGATATGTGGGAACAGGGAATAACTGTTAATTTATTTATGAAGATCCGACGAATCCCTTTTCAATCAGGGAGGATTTCCAAGTAGATGAAACACCAGCTATTCAGTCAAGAATAAGCAGTGGGTACTTATGTACAATTACTCAATGCAAATGTTAGGTCACTTAGACACAAGACGGGCCAGTTGGAGGGTTTTCTTGTTGATAAAAACATTGACATCTTGTGCCTCACGGAGCATTGGATGAATGATGTGGAAATACAAGAGACAGTGTTACCATGGTATAATTGCATTGATTTCTCAGCAAGAAAACAGTATTCAGGAGGGGGTACTGCAATATTTTGTAGGTCAAAAATTAATGTTCAACCTGTAAATTTTATTTTAGATTTTAATGTAGAAAAATGTATAGAAATGTCTTGTGTTCATGACATTGATTTTAATATTTATGTTCTGACTATTTATAGATCTGCTGCCGGCCATTTTGACCCATTTTTAACCATTTTGGAAGATCTAGTAAATGGATGGGGTGTTATCAAAAAGCTGATATTGGCTGGGGATTTCAATGAGCATTTTGGTACGAATAAACGAGAGGCAACTGTACTTTGTGCATTTCTAGAATGTACTGGACAGTGCTTCTTTTGCTTTTATCGAAAACCCAGCTGTTAATGTTGACCAAAAGTTTGTTTTATTTATCCAAATTTTAGAACAAGCTTATCTAGCTGCCTTCCCTGAAAAAAACAATAACTATTCGATCTGATCAGCCAGGTAACGCATCTTGGTTTGATGACGACCGAAGGGAAATGAGGGAACACTTTAAATTTCTGGGAGAATTAAATCAACAACATGGTCAACTGGCATTGGCCACGGAATATGGGGACTACAAGAAACAGTATAGTGGCACAATAAGTGAGGCTAAGGTTCGGACAAATGACCGGGCCATATCATCAGCAAGGAATCCAACAAAAACGATGTGCAATATTATTAATGAACAACGAAAGGGAGCATTCTTGCCTCAATAGATCTCCCGATTCATTTAATAAATTTTTCTGCAACATTGCTCATAATCTTATCAAAGAGATGCCAGATAGTCAATCAGATCCATCAAAAAACTTTAAGAATATAACTCCTCCTTCCACAAGTTCATTTAAATTTTCTGAAGTATATTTTAATGAAATGAGGGATATAATAACCACCTAAAAAATAAGACCAGTAGGGACAAAACAAAACAAAACTTTTTAATTTGTGTTAAGCAAAATACTTTTCCAGATATTCTTTAAAAAGCTATGGTCGTATCTATTCACAAAAAAGGGGATAAAAATGACATTTCAAATTATAGACCCATTAGCCTCTTGCCCATAATCTCAAAAATAGTGGAAAAGTGTATGGCCATAAGACTGGTGAATTTATTTGAGGGGAATGGATGCTTTACGACCTGTCAATTTGGTTTAGGGGTTCCCCAGGGCTCTGTACTGGGACCCATCTTGTTTTTGATCTTTATAAACGATCTACCATTTGGTGACAAAGACACTAAGTGTATACACACTCTTTGCTGATGATACGACCCTTTCTATGTCAGCGTGTTCCCTAGAGAGTGCTACAGAACGGTTGGGGGTGGCACGGGGGAGTGCTGCAGGGTGATTTGAGGCAAGCAAGCTGCTTTTCGACAAAGATAAAACGAAGCAGGTGGTTTTCTCACTGAGAGATCTTGGAGCATAGCATGTGTCAAGTTCCTGGGTGTAACTGTTGTACCCGACTTAGGTGGGATGCTCATGTAGACCAATTGGTAAAGCGGCTTGGAAGTGGCTTGTTTGCGCTCCGACGCCGACGTCTGTCTCGGTGCGTTACCGTTTCTATTCTCAGAACTGCTTACTTTGCTCTGTTCCACTCAGTTATGAGTTACGCCCTGCTGGTGTGGGGTCATGCACCTAGGGCTGCCCGTGTCTTCGGTCTTCAGAGGAGAGCTGTCCGGGTGGTGGCGGGATTGGATTTAGGGATGACTGCAGGCGGGCTTTTAGAGACCTTACAGTTCTGACTCTCCCGTCCCAATACATCTTGGACGTTCTTTTTCATGTGAGGGCAAACAGTGAAACATATGTGGTGCACAGTGATGTCCACAGCTATGACACCAGGCACAAATACAATCTCCTGTCAACTTACTGCCGCTTGGAGAGGTGTCGGAATGACCCCAGGTAACTAGGAGTTAAAATTTTTAACCACCTTCCTGTCCAAATCAGAGAACTCCCAGAAAACAAATTTAAGGTCATAATAAAGCAACTTTTGACAAATAATGCTGTTTATATCTGTAGTGTATTATATATTATATTTTAACATATACCTATGTCTATTTTATAATTTTACCCTAGTGTCAGTCTGCATTTTTGGATGCAAGTTGTATATTTTAAATCCTCACTTGTGTAAATACTGTCTTGTATACTGGCACCAATAAATGATTTCGATTTTGATTTCGAATGTATGTCTAAATCTGTAGTGTAGGTCGTAACCAGGGTAGAGGTAGTTTACCGTTGTTGTTGTAGAACATACTTGTGCTTCTGTAAGGGACAGTATGTGTGGTGTATTTGTTTGTAGATGTTGGTGTACCGACTTAATGTGTGTATTAAGGCATCTTTGGTGAAACATACATAAAGGGTTCCCAGAGCCCCCCCGGCGCACTGAGATCCAGATGGCCGGGGAGTTTACCTCCGGAATGTTGATCCTGGGAGTACCATCATGTCCATATATTCCTACTGTGGAAATCGGAACCACCAGCGCGGAAACGGACGATGCGAGTAAGTTTGTGCATCTACCACCGCTTCCACTGGAAGCATTAGCCTCAGACTTATTCCTTTGGTGGTCTCCAGCCTGAAAGGGGTGAGAATGGGGTTTGTTGGGTCTCTCTCCAGAGATTAGTTCCAGACTTTCTACTTTGATGTTCTCTAGTGTAGTAGAGGACGATGGGATTTGATGGGCCACATCTCGTGACAACTCTGAATGGCGAGGGCGTCACTCCTCGTATGCTTTAACTACCGATTTTATCCTGCAGTTTTCAAAAAACATTTTTCGAATTTAAGATTTGGCAGTCTTAGATCGCGCACATGCTCTACCTGCGACGTTCTTAATAATTAAATTAAAGCAGAATCAAGAAATTGGTATCATTCCAAGTTTCAGTAATGTAAAGCCAATGGTGACCCTGAAATATTTTGAAAAAGGGGAAAAAGCTGACCACTTTCAGCCCATAGCCCATCTCATTATTGGATTGCAAAAGTCACATTACGAGAGTAAAATTAAAGAACTCTAGTCGATGTTAGATTATATTCCTTTGGCATATCATGATTTTCATGAAAATTTGATTACCAAAAGCACTGAATAAGGTTTTGCTCAAGAAAACCGAGATCATGAGGAAGCATAGTCTTTAATAGTAAGATCGTTTAGAAATAAAATACTTTTGGCACTTAGACAATCTACTAAATTTTCAAAAATTTAATATTTTTCTAAGGATAACTGTCATTTTTCTCAGTTTGTTTTTTATTCATAGAATCTGTTTGGGTTCCCTGAAATAATACAAAAATATAAACTGGCATAAATTTGAATTCATTATATGCTATTCAGTTCGTGGTTTTTGGCACTTAGACCATACAGACATAATATTCTTCAATTATTTGTTTCTGCTTTATACCTAATTAATTATTGTTAGTTTTTAAGCATACGGCTACTTGTTACCTGCGGAAAGTGATGCAGCCTGCCATATGAGTACTGAATCATTTTATCAGTTATTAAATCGTTTACTCTAATAATACTAATTCATTATTAACCTGAGTACAAATTATGATGTTCTTCTTAATTTCAGTTTCATCCGAGTGGGTACGCATTCGTAACAGGCTCAGAAGATAAATCAGCAAGAATGTTCGATATTCGAGCAGACCAGCAAATAGCTCAATATAAACCCCACTCACCTAACAGTGGATTTACATCCTGTGGTTTGTCTATTAGTGGTAGAATACTATTATGCGGATCCGATGACAATAACGTTCACATGTGGGATACCTTGAAAACAACTCACAATGGTAACAGCAAAATTATAATTATTATTTATTAAATCATAAGTGTTGTACGTAGATGTCTACGTCTACTCACATCATTAGGTCTAGCCCTTAGCATCAATTTTAAAGTTGTTTATTAAGCGGTTGACTTATCACTTAACATAAAATTAATATTCACTCAGGCCAAATAATACTACCCAAATAGTAACTCGCTTTCGAACAAAATGGAGAAAATAGTAGTCGGTCATATAAGAGAAACGGACTTGGTGGGGATACCAATCTATACCGAATAATATGCTTACCGGGAATGCCCAGAGATATGTCTGTCCATCATCCAGTTGATAAGGTAGAGAGAGTGCTTGACTGTCGAAAATACGCGCTGGTAGTTTTCTTAGATATCCAGGGAGCATTTGATGACACGTCGACGTTGTTCGAATCGACCTTTCAAGCTGTGAACAGAGGTGATACAGATCCCGCCACTGAATAAGGGCCATGCTTCAAAGCGCATATTGAGGGTGGAAAGCAGATTTCCGCCGACTCTTCAATGTCGAAAGTTGCCCCCAGGGTGGTTTTTTTTTCGCCCCTTCGAGCTTACTGCAAAAGTTGAATGCCCGTGACGCTGGCTGCGAAGACCCATGGAACGAGCACTCCATCCGGTAGAGAAATGGTGTCCGGGGAAGGGCTCAAGGTCAAGGCTGAATTAGGACTCTGTATGGGGAAGTGTAGGCTGTGGGAGGTTCTACCGGATATCAACTTGTTCGGGCAGCCTTAGAGCTATAAGGGTCAACCAAGCATCCTAGGGTTATTTCCGACTATAAGTTGGCCTAGATTGCAAGTAGCCACATTAACAGGGCGAATAAAGCTCTATGGGATTGAAAAAACCTTTTGAATGCACGTCAGGCCGATAGCCAAGGGATTCGCCATTGAATTTACATGGATGTTGCGACGTGCTTTCTGTGTA
>JAEQML010070420.1:0-16800 GCA_016904865.1 Pissodes strobi | reverse complement strand
TTTAGTTAGTTTTCCATAGTCTTAACTTAGTTTAGTCATTTGAACCGGTTCTGATCCATTATAATTAATTTTAATGGATTTGGTTAGTTTTGGTTAGTCGTGAAGTAACTTTCGGTTAGTTTCACTTAGTCTCAAATTATTTTTGAGTCATTTGAGTCGGTTCCGATACGTTATAATCAATATTAATAGTTTTGGTTTGTTTTCGTTAGTCGTCTAATCAACTTTCGGTTCATTTCACTTGGTATTAACTTATTTTAGTCACTTGGACCGGTTGTGATACGTTAATTCAATTTTAATGGATTAGGTTATATTTGGTTAGTCGTCGAATCAACTTTCGGTTAGTTTCACTTGGTCTTAATTTATTTTAGTCGTGTGAGTCGATTCCGATACGTCATAATCAATTTTAATAGATTTGGATAGTGTTGGTTAGTCGTCTACACAACTTTCGGTTAGTTTCACTTAATCTCAATTTGTTTTACTTATTTGAGCCAGTTCCGATACCTTATAATCAATTATCATGGATTTGGCTAGTGGTCCAATCAACTTTTAGTTAGTTTCACTTAGTCTCAACTTATTTTGGTCATCTGATACGTTATAATCAATTTTAATAGATTTGGCTAGTCTTGTTTAGTCGCCCAATCAACTTTCAGTTAGTTTGACTTAGTCTCAACTTATTTTAATCATTTGAACCAGTTACTATACGTTATAATCAATTTTAATAGATTTGGTTAGTTTTGGTTAGTCGCCAAAATTCGGTTCGTTTTGGTTAGTTTTAACATATTTTAATTTATGTAATCTATTCCGATACATTATCGGGCGTTTTGGTGCTTTTGTTTAGCTTTCGCTAGTCATTCAATCAACTTTTGTGTAGTTTTAGTTAGTTTTAATTTATTTTAGTCCTTCGAACCAGTTCCGATACGTTATAACCATTTTTAATGTTTTTGCTTAATTTTGGTCAGACGCCTAAATATTTTAAATCCTGTTCCGATATGCTTTATTTTACAATACCAGCCTTACAGGTAAATAAAAACCCATCTATAAGGCAGGAAAGTGGTTAAAATACATAACTACTACTAATTTTACAACCAGAAAAAATTACGTACTTATATAACTTAAATAAAAAAAATTCCTAACTATCTTAAAACTATAGAAAAAAAAACAACTTTGAAACCAATAAATAATTACATAAAAACTAATATAAGTAGATACATATGTATACAGTGTGTCCAAAAAAGTATGCAACATATGGGAAACTTCTTTATTATTTATTGGTTTCTCAGAAAATTTTATTCTTGATAAATGTTGATGCTTGCCCTAAAACGGTAAATGAGTATTTCAAAATTTACGTACTGCTTTTAGTGCGGGTACAAATGACATTTTTCCGGAATCGCGCCAAGAGTAAAGTACCTTAAATTATAAAAATACAGCAAAATCTTATAAGGAAAAGTCGTTCCAAATTACAAAAATAATCTAAATATGAAGTTTGAGTTAAGTACATCGACTTTTCATTTTTCTTTTTTTTTCTCGATTTTTTCCTAAACGTTACGCCACTGGTGAATATTTTGCTCTTGTGTTATTAGTACACTTGCCAAGTAACTTCAAAATTTATTTAAGATAGAAATTAGTTACATAGTTGCATAATGTTGCAGTTTTTCCAGAGATAATAGCCAATTTAGGTATCAGTGTGTTGCAAACACATTTAAACCCTTTTGGTTCAAGATTTTTTGCAATCAAAATCATGAATAGACCCAACTCTTTTCATTTCATGTAAAACATTTAATAATTTATTTATCTTTTGCACCCGATGAGTAAATTATGCCCAAGTATCCTAAAAAGCCATATAATATATTTGGTCTTGAAGAGTAGGCCATGCATTTGGAATAAAAACAAATAAATAGCAATAATTTTACTTCACTCTGATATATGAAATTAATCACTATCGAGTCAGTCATTCAAATTGTATTTTGTAATTATTGTGGACAATTATTTTGGAACAAAATTGTTTAAATGTGTTTGCAACACACGGATACCTAAACTGGTTTTTATTTCTGGAAAAATTGAAACATTATGCAACTATGTAACTAATTTCTATCTTAAATAAATTTTTAAGTTGCATGTCAAGTATACTAATAACAAAAAAGAACAAAACATTCACTAGTAGCGTAATGTTTAAGAAAAAATTCGAGAAAAAAAAGAGAAATTAAAAGTTGATGTACTGTACTTTTTTTATTTTGGAAGAACTTTTCCTTATAAGATTTTGCTGTATCTTTATAAGTTAAGGTACTTTATCCTTGACGCGATTCCGGGAAATGACATTTGCTCCCGCACTAAAAGCGGTACTTAAAAACTGAAATACCCGTTAATTGTTTTAGGGCAAGCACCAACTTTTATCAAGAATAAAATTTTCTGTGAAACCAATAATAAAGAAGTTTCCCATATGTTGCATACTTTTTTGGACACACTGTATAAAAAAAAATCACCCAACGTAGCCTAACCTAATTCTATACCTGATACAAAAATTAATATGAGATAAATCAAACGCACAAAAAAAAGAAAGTCATAAACACTAAGGTCACACTTGGCTGAATGTTCCAGTGAACGACATATGGCATTCTTTTTAGTATTAAAAATGTCAAAGTGTGCATCATGATTATAAGGACTACACATATTATAAATTGGAGAAAAATTAAGAAGATTTGTTCTTGGAGTAGCAAGATAGAATGTATTATGATGCCTATTATTTAGACGGGAAACCATAAAATTAAATTTCGAAATTAACTGAGGACTATCAATCAATCTGATAATGAAGTAATTTCTACAATGTCATGAGAGCAGAATATTCTCGACGACTTTGTAGGGAACAAATATTGAAACGTTGAAGCAGAACATCATGTGGGAAACCTTGAGGTGGGTATACATTATCACATTTGAAACATAAGTATTTTAAAAAACGCCTTTGTACTTGCTCTAAGATATTAATATGTACATTATAAGCTGGCGACCATACCACAGAAGCATATTCTAAACGTGATCGTACATATGCAAAATATAATATTTTTATAGCATCTACATTCCTGAAGTCTCTAGTGCTTCTGCAAATAAATCCATATGATTTTGATGCTTCGGAGACTACTATGTCAATATGATATGCAAAAGACATTTTGGTATCAAATTGCACTCCCAAATCATTAAAAGAATTTGTTCGTATAAATGTAGTCGTATTTAAAGCATAATTAAATAGCACTGGCTTCAATTTATTGGTAAATGTCATAACATTACATTTAGCAACATTTAGTTTTAGACCATTATTTGCACACCAATCATTTATCGTATCAAGATTATACTGCAGCTCATGGCAATCTTCAGGATTTTTTATTTTGGTATATAATTTAATATCATCTGCATATAGCAAATAATCACAATCTTATTTATCACCAATATCATTAATAAAAAAGTTAAACAATAGGGGTCCAACAACTGATCCTTGGGGAACACCAGACATCACATCATAAGGGCTAGACCTTTCGCCATATAACTCAACATACTGCCTTCGACCACATAGATATGACCAAAACAACTGAATAAAGGCATCAGAAATATCAAATCTATCCAGTTTACCAAGAATTAAATTATGATCTAATTGATCAAAAGCTTTAGTAAAATCTAGATATATGACATCCATCTGGTCTCCATTGTCCATCGTTTCAGCAATACTCTGAGTTATAATTATAAGGTTTGAGCTCATAGATCTTCCTCTGAAAAACCCATGCTGTTCGGGAACAATATTATTTTTAGTCCGCGGGAAAACTCTGAGTGAATTAAAAATTGAAAAACCTTACAAAAATTGCAGATAATAGATATTGGTCTATAATTACTTATATCGGATGTATTACCTTTTTTAAACACAGGGCAAATCTTGTAGACTTTCCCTAATGCAGGAATCGACCTCGAAAGAAGCCCTTTTTGGTGCTTTTGGTTAGTTTTGGTTAGTCGTTTAATCAACTTTCCGTTAGTCTCAGTTAGTTTTAAATTAGTTCAGTCACTTGAACCAGCTCCGATGCATTATAATCATATTTTGGCTAGTTTTGGTTAGTCGCCAAAATTCGGTTCGTTTTGGTTAGTTTTAATATTTTTAATATGTTCCGACTCGTTTTAACCCTTTTTGGTGCTTTTGATTAGTTTTGGTTAGTCGATTAATCAACTCTCGGTTAGTTTCAGTTAGTTCCACCTTATTTTAGTAATTTGAACCGGATCTGATACGTTATAACCAATCTTAATGTTTTGGTTAGTTATGGTTAGTTGCCAATGTTCGATTTGAATTAGTTTTAACTTTGTTCCGATACAATTTAACCCTTTTCGGTGCTTTTGGGTACTTTTGGTTAGTTTGGATTAGTCGTTCAATCAATTTTCGGTTAGTTTCAGTTAGTGTTAATTTACTTTTGTCATGTGAACCGATTCGGTTCGCATAAACAAACTAACACGGTCTCTCACGAGTATAACGTGATGTGCCAAATGTAGCATGCAATTTTTCGCGATATGATACCCTATAATAGGACAACAAAAACATTTCCAAATTTTTTAGTTAAAAAAGGCAATAAGCATATTTTTACCAAAGTTGACTAGTTTTTGTTACCTAGTGATATTTTTCGTTCTGCTTGCACATTTTGATACATTTGTGTATAAATATACTACTACAAAAGCAGTATTTGCTCAAAATATAAAACTTCAAATAACTCAAAAATGAGAACAGGTGCCTCGCCAAAACTGATCGTTTGCGTCCTTCGTCAGGACCACGCGAGACCACAAAACCTTCCAAGTTCAATCGACTTCCGTGAGTGTCCTCTAGGTCTATCTAAAAAGTAGATCTCGTCCTGCCCAGCTTTTTATTAAGAAATATAGATATTTTCAGTGTTTTGTCTGTTATTTTTTCTATCAATGACACGATTATTGCAGAAGGAATATAAAAAAGAATGATATTTCAGCTGATTTCATGCTCCATAGTTACAATCCAAAGTTTTTCTTAAATTAAGGCACCGTCTTACTAAAAGTTATTAAACAATTTGACATCCTATGAAATACGGACGGTCTTAATTTATCACAGTTGCCGAACTTTGCCTGCGTTATAAATTTCAGCACAACAGTGATCGTGTCTAGATTGCCTGAAGATGAAATATACGACTCGTATCAGAGATGCGGTTTAGCAAGTTCATGCGCCCGCATTTTGTCACTCAAATCCCGAAGTGCAAACTAACACATGATTTATTACCTTTATGTAGTATAAGGAAATACTATGTTTTGTAGTATAGAGAAACAGTAATTAGTTTATTTGCTTTGCTGCACAGAAGAGCTTCTCTCGTTTTCACGCTATCAAATTAGACACCTGTTATTGCTTTCTCATAAACTCCCGTCGAAGCTAAAGACTAATCACTGTCCTATAGTTAAAACGTAGCTGAATTTTGTGTATTTGTGTTGAGCTATTCAACAATAAACCATACAAATATCTTAGTTGATTCCTGTTTTATTGATACCTAATTACAAAAGGTACCCACCTCCTTTATGCCTGGTTGTTAATATGAAGAATTGCATTATAGAATGAAATATTATTTTAATATTTATTTTAGAAATAAAAATAGGAGAGTAATAGGATTAAATTGTGAATTTATTACTTAGTTTTGTTTTAAACATTGGATGGTTGAGAGCTGCTCGTTATTCAGTAATTTGTGAATTTTGAGCAAAAGGTCGCCTACTTGTGTAAATAAGCAGGATAGTTTTTGCTATACATGCGGTGAAGTCACCTTTCAGGAGCAAAAATATACGCAGAGCCCCTTAATATGAAAATCCTACCATTTGTATTTTGGCTGAAAAATTGGAGACCAAGACTAAGAGTTGTGCACATTATGTTTGTTGCAATAATTGTGCGAAAAATCTTTGGAGTTAGATAAGTGGAAAAGGGCGTTCAATGACCTTTGCAGTTCCTATGATCTGGCGAGAACCCAAAGAGCATGCATTTTTGTTTGACACATCCTATCAAGGCAGACGTTACCAGGTAGAAAACTTCCGGAGTACAATATCCAAATTTACAATCTGCCATGCATTCGGTGCCTCATAGTGATGAGTTACCTATTTCTATTCCACCTGGGGAGTACACGGTAAATTCTGATGATAACAGACAAATTCAAGTGGTAGCGTGCCGGATTATTCAGCTCAGACATCCTCTTCGAAAGACCTCGATTTACTCCCTGAACTGTCCGGTAAAGAGCCCAACAAAATTACTCATCTCGATTGCAATAGTGGAATTTACTCCAAGACAAAGTAAAGGTATCTGTGGACCGAGGCCGTCTGGAAATCTTAAAAAAAAAATTTAATATGGAGAACAACTTGGTAGTTTGTAAGGACATTGAAGATTTAATGGTTGCTATAAATATAGATTATGATTCAAAATATTGGAGACTTTTCATCGATTCATCAAAAGTCAGACTTAAAGCAGTATTACTCCGTAATAGAAATACATTTCCATCATGCAGGCCCAGTTGGACATGCGGTCTACATGAAGAAAACATGTAGTAATTTAAAATTGTTGCTAGCGACTTTACAATGCGAGAGGTATAAATGACAAATTTGTCGGGATTTAAGAGATATCGCGAGCTTACTTGGTATCCACTAAGGATATACCAAAATCTATTGTTTCCTATGTACAGGGTGATCCCCTATAATGTCGCCCCCCTATAACTTTTTTATTTTAAGTGTCCCAAAAAAAATAAAAGTATGGTTATGTAGGTACTGAAAAATACTTTTTTTCTGCGTATAAAAAATATTGGAAAAATGATCAGTATACAGGGAAAACCAAAAAGTTAATTTTTTTTTAGATTCCTTGTAAAATTCTAAGCATATTTTATGTATGATGTTATACCTCTAAAGTTAGTAGTTTCACAGCTATAAAGAGTTGAAAATCGGTACTTTGGCTACTTTTCACCTTGGTAGCAAGAAGATCATTAGAGATGGAGTAAAATAAATTTCACATTCCTATCTTAACTTTTCAAGAGCTATCTGACTTTACTAACTGGCAGGCGGTACCATGGGTACCAAATCTGGTACCTCGGTAGGTACCATAAGTTAGCACCATCAGATAGCTCTTGGAAAGTTAAGATAGGAATGTGAAATTCATTTTACTCCATCTCTAATGATCTCCTTGCTACCAAGGTGGAAAGTAGCCAAAGTACCGATTTTCAACTGTTTATAGCTGTGAAACTACTAACTCTAGAGGTATAACATGATACATAAAATATGCTTAGAATTTTACGAGGAATCGAAAAATAAATTCATATATAGGGTGTTCCATTGAAAAAAAGTTAACTTTTTGTTTTTCCCTGTATACTGATCATTTTTCCAATATTTTTTATACGCAGAAAAAAAGTATTTTTCAGTACCAACATAACCATACTTTTAATTTTTTTGAGACACTTAAAATAAAAAAGTTAAAGGGGGGCGACATTATAGGGGATCACCCTGTACATGGGACAGCGGAATACGATCAGAGCATTACAAGAAGACAGTATAGCCATCAAGATAGTCTTTAGAGCCAGGAAGCAAACATGTTACTAACGTACCATTAGTTTCTCCAGGGAAGATTTTACTACCGCCACACCACATAAAATTGGAAAACATTTTGTAAATGCCATGAAAAAGGAGGCTGTGCTTTCGCTTATCTAAAGGGAAAATTTCCCAGAGTCAGTGATGCGAAAATTAAAGAGGAATTTTTCGGACATGCGTAATTTAATCCTTCAAGGCAAAGAAGAAAACCCGTGGAATTCCCTTAAGATTGTTACATTAAATTTTTTGTGCAACAAAAGAGTAGAAAACTACAGAGATCATATCGCGCAACTTCATTCTTGCTACGAAGTTAGAGTGCAATATATAATTTTCGGGGAAATTGTGGTGCAGTAAGTGACGAATACGAGGGAAAAAAAATTCCATAAAGATATTTTAAATATGGAGAAGATATATCGTACTGTTGGCCTATTACAATAGAAGCTCCCGAGGTAACTTCCAAGGATATTTAAGCTTAGCGGTTGGTCGTTTTAGCTCATACAAAGGTGGTTATGATTTGTTGGTTCTAGTAGTGTTTACCTAAAAAAACTGATTCGGAAAGTGATGTAGACCACGAGAGTGATTTTTCAAGTTCAAACGAGTCAGATTAGCCGTCTGAATACAGTGATGATAGTGAGACTAGCTATGAAAATGAAGATGAGTCGGATAGTACAAATACAGGCTTGAATTGGAAATGCCATGGAATTCTGATATATCTTTCGTTCTCCTCCTTTCCCTTATACAGCAAGCAATGATGTGCAAATAAATGGTTCTGCAGATATTTTTTAAAAATATTTCAATATTTTTTGGATGAGGCTACTATAATCGACCAAATTTTCACCCAAACAAATCGCTAGGAAATAAGTTTATTGTGAAAAATGCAAATGCCTTGAAACCATACTCCAGAGTTGGAAAGTGGAAGCAAATAAATAGACCGTAGTGAAGTTGCAATATTATTTGTAATGCTGATTTTGCTGATTTTTCAAAACCCGAAAATAAGACGTATTTTTTCTGTCCGTCGCCAAAGCATTGAAACGCCATTTTCCCCCTCGCTTTATGGTAGAAAATAATTTTTTCTTCAAACGTCAGTAAATCCGTCATTACTCGACTGTGTAGGCGGCTGTGAAGTTTCGTTTTTCCTCCGCCGGAGCTGTACCTTTCACTTTTCCGCCGGCGGAGGTAAAAGTGTTGTCATAGCAACATAGATACAATACAAACAGACAACAATATAAGCGTCAACAACTCAAGATTTATTAAACTACAATTTGTATTTATCACTCAATTTGTGACTGCATTTCTAAAAATCACTAATTTAGGAACAAATTGGTTATTATTTAATCGAACTTACCCAATAACTGCTTATCAATACGGAATTAAAACGTAATCGGAGACGCACTTTAAAAAAAAATATATTGTTGACAGTGTCCACTGACAGCTTTATGTTACATAAATTCACCGACATCGGTCTAAGCAAGGCCACCTACGACCGTGGTCTAAGCCGCCTTGCGAACCCATTTATCTTTAATAATAATTAGATATTATTACTATTAAAAAGAGATATTTTTGCATTAATTTGTCGACATTTGAAGAAAAAACACCATATTTTATTTGGAGGGAAAGTTACTTTTCATGGCTTGCTCTCTATTACCAGCCTCACTCCGTTCGGCTGTTAAACACGAGCGCGCCATGAAAAGTATCACTTTTCCTCCATATAAAATAATATACTCTTTTCTTCAGACGTCAGTATATCCGTCATTACTCGACTGTGCAGACGGCCGTGAAGTTTCGTTTTCCCTTCGCCGGAGTTTTACTTTTCACTTTTTCGCCGGCGGAGGTAAAAGTGTTGTCATAGCAACATAGATACAAACAAATAACAAAATAAGCGTCAACAACTCGAGATTTATTAAACTAAACTTTGTATTTATCACTCTAAAAATCACCAATTTAGTAATAAATTGGTTATTATTTAATCGAACTTACTCAATAACTGCTTATCAATACGGAATTAAAAAGCAATCGAAGACGCAATTTTAATAATAGTATATTATGATATAAGTGTATAAGAGGGCCTTTAAAGCACGCGCGACACATTTCAAAACACGACGCGCAGCGGAGTGTTTTGTAAGTCGCAAGGGCTTTAAAGGCCTCTTATACACGTATATCATACGCTATTTTTTATTACGAATGCATTGTAATCTCAAAAATGTTTTAAATATTAAACTTAAGGGATATATTGACGAATATATTAACCTGTCACAGTTGACATGATCAAATGTTTCTATAGCAACCTTTAAAAAAGTAGGCGCATCATAAACATCATTTTAAGCACGCTGCAGCGTGCGATAATCATTGATTATGATGCATGCGTAATAAAAAATTATTATTGTTGACAGTGTCCACTGACAGCTTTATGTTACATTACTATAGCAACAACCTGTGCCTATTCACTGACACCGGTCTAAGCCGCCTTGCGAACCCACTTATCTTTAATAATAATTATTATTATTACTATTAAAAAGAGATGTTTTGCATTCATTTGTCGACATTTGAAGAAAAAACAGCATATTTTATTTGGAGGAAAAGTTACTTTTCATGGCTTGCTCTCTATTAACAGCCTCACTCCGTGCGGCTATTAAACACGAGCGTGCCATGAAAAGTATCACTTTTCCTCCATATAAAATAATATACTTACTCTGTAGATTGATCTACAGAAAAATGAAAACTAGCAAAAATTAGTCCGTTTTTGTGTCAGATATGGCAGCGTATGTTCCAAGAGGAATATTTCTATTGATGATTGGTATGAAAGCAATTTACTCAAAACTTAAAAGATTTAATATAAAAATATTTGCTTTGTATGAAATCATTGGGGATATATGAGCAAATTTATATTTTATGCTAGCCAGAGTACTAGTTATGATCCGAAATATTCTGAAGAGCCCGTTACTGACAAAATTGTGGTATCCTCAGTTCTTCCTTTTATGAATCAAGGCTATAGTAAAGAAAAAACAGATTGCATAAGCACAATGAGAATTAATAAAAAGTAAATTCGAAAGGACTTGAAACAAAAGCTGAAAAAAGGAGAAAGCGTGGCAAGATATAGAAAGAAAATTAAGGGAAAAAAAATTTAGGACTATTCACGTTGAATTTACGTAAATAGTAGGTAATGAAAGAGGAAAGTTACAAAAGCCTACGTGAGTAGTTTGATATAATGCCCAAATGGAAGGAGTTAATTTATCAAACAATTACCTACATTTAATGGAACTTCAAAAACTCGAATAAAGAAATATATAAAATATTTTGGCATTTAAGTGTCACAACACTAAACTGCTACCAAGACCAAGACAACAAGACAATGAAGATTCAACTCCTTCCTATACCGACCAGTTATATAAGGAGACATTATCAATTAGTGATCCCGTCGACAGCGAAAGACAAGTCAACAAAAAAGTAATTTTTAGCAAAAGATGTTATGATAGAAAATAGAAACATAAAGTTGTGGTCCAAAATAATTTCCAGAATACGACTTTATGTATTTTGATTTTATTTTCGGTGTGTTGTGTACCGGGTGTTTCACTATAAATGGAACCCCCCTTTAACTTTCTCAATTAACGTTTTAGAAAAAAACGTCAAATACAAAAATTAAAGGGTATGATGTGAAGTTTTTTGTGGCATAGCACAGTTGTATACAGCGTGTTCCACAAATGCGGGATTAAACACAGTTTAATTTTTTTAAATGTAACACCCTATATATTATTGCACATTTGGATTTTGCGGAGAATTCTAGACATATTTCATAAATAATGTCCTACACCTATCTGTTACTGTTTTTGAAATATTGACAGTTGAAAATCGAACATTTACCAAGTTTGACAGCCTGTAAAATCTAAACGGCTAAAGATAGAGCAAAATGGTTTCCACTTTCCTCCGGTTTTTCATAAGCTATCGTTCGACACTAATTTTAGATTTAACCAGAGGTTAAATTTAACCGGAATGTCTTAACCTCTGGTTAAATAAAAAATTAGCGTCAAAAGATAGCTTATGAAAAACCAAGATAGGAAAGTGCAAACCATTTTGCTGTATATTTAGCCGTTTAAATTTTACAGGCTGTCAAACTTGGTAAATGGTCGATTTTCAACTGTCAATATTTCAAAAACAGTAACAGATAGGTAGACATTATTTATGAAATATTCTAAAATTCTCCGCAAAATCCAAATATGCAATAATATATAGGGTGTTCCATTTAAAAAAATAAAACTTTGTTTAATCCCGCGTTTGTGAATGAATTTATTGCGGCTTCCCACAGCATCTTGTGGGCTAATGTATACATCTTTTGCCGAATACCTATATAGAAAGTCCATTTGAAGATAGGAAATGATATATTCTAACCCAACTAACCCAGCCTAAGTTCCAAATAAAATTCATGCAAGATCAAAGAAAGCATCTATGAGTCCCTCTATGTTCTATATGACCTTTATCATCCAATTATCATGCTGTTTCATATTATGTAATCTGGATCAGATCAAAATTACTAGAAAAAACGCATTGCAGAATTGTTACAAAGAGAACCAGTTGGTATTAATATTCCCCAGTCAGTTATTCAGTGGAAATGAAACAGCTATCAGACCAATCGAAAAATCTATTTTAAAGCTGATTTGTAGATTGACATAATGCAGTTATAATCTATCAAGAATTTGATTTATTAATAGCCAATTGTATATGATGGGATGCAAATTGGGAATTTTTATTTTTGCTAAACTTAAACATTTCATAACTTTATTTGCATTTTTTAAATGAGTGAGTTATATAACATAGGTCTATAAACTACTTGACGGGTCAAATGAGTTTTTATGGCGGATCTTGTGTCACTTACCTTACGATGATGGTGTTATCTTTACGCGAATTATGACGTCACATCCATTTTTCTTATATAGAAAGTGGTCTATTAACGATTGCAAAAAGACTTCTTTTCATGGTACTCACACTTATTCATTCATTTTTAACAGTTTCGAAAATATGTTTAAAATAAGATAATTATTGAACGAAAACTTCTTTTGACGCGTTCAGCATACTTTTTTTTCTTAGATAGTGAATGAGTCTGAGCCAAGAGAGAATAAGAAGAAGTGAGGCGCGTTCAGCAAACTACTTCTTGGGTAGAGAATGAACCTGAACCCTCAGGCGAAATGAGTAACGCTCGCATATCGCTCATTTAAGTAAAGGCAGCGTCATCCTCATTTTTCACGAAAACGGCAGGGTTTTAGGCGAGACTTGGAGGCCGCTGACCGTTAATTATTTTTGACGATCAGAATTTCCGTTTCGACAAATGTGCGATTTCTAAAAATGTCGAAAAAATTAAACAATTTTGACGAAATTTTCTGGCGTGTACCTTATAGAAATTTACGAGAATCTGAAAATGGCGAGTATTTTTTGGGCGTGTAAATTTTTGAAAAAGGGGTTACTTTGGATCATTCTAGCGTCGAAAATGAACGAAAAATCTAAACTAATGAATTCCTAGAATAAATCTGTATAAATGCTTCCCTATTTCGAAAATGTTGGAAAAATGTACTTTCAGGTAAAATTTAAAACCAACGATCGCCGATCAAAAAAATTAATGCTTTTATTTTTTATCTTGAAAAGCAATTTTTTACAAAACCCGATTATTTGGCGAGAATCTACGCCAAAAGCTATATTAGAGGACACTTTGGAAATAATGATGCCTTTTATACAGAATGAGCCAATTCAATTTACTTTTTTCGCCATTTCGAAATTTGACATGACACGTCACCACTTAATATTTTATTGCCGAAACACCGAGTTATCTGGAGCAACCAAACTTTTGTAGAGTAAAACACACCAAAAAGTCAATCCGATTGAAAATGCCGCATTGGTGATTTTTTCATTTTAAGTTTGAAAAATCGATCTCGTGATCTCTGGCATTAAAAAAATTTAAAGCAATTTTTCATATGAGATCGAAAATACGAGAAAATCGAGATTAAATTGAAAGAAAATTGCAAAAAAATTCCAAAGTGTTTAATATTCCGGCAATTTTATGAGTGTTGATAGATTAGTTTTGCTTTTGATCCAGATTTAGACATTTATTTGCGTAAAATCTCTTTGAAAACGGTTTGAAGCTAGAAAAATTATCAGGATCGGGAAATGTGGCAATTTTTTGTGATAGAGGCAATTTCTGGTGGATTTCATGGCAGATTTGCAGGTATAATTTTACTTTTTGCATAGTGATGCATATGGTTTTTATGGCAAGCAAGTAGATTTATTTACTGAAATCTTATTTAGAATGATTTGAAGGTGGACTATTTACAAGCAAAAAGCAGCGGTTTCCGCCAACTTTATGCGAGATTCCGAAGAAAAATTGTACTTTAAGCATCGAAGTTGTGGCAATTCATTTTAAAATATAAAATACAAAAAGGCTTGTATTTCGTAACATTAATCTCGAATATTCACTTCTGTCGTGTGGTCTTAAGGACACACCATTTTGTTTATAATGTCAGATTATATTTGGAGTTGCTGGCGTAAAAGTTCCAATAAGACTTTCAAATTAAAACTGAGTAGAAGTTATTAAATGTTAGTAAATTTATCAACAAGAAGTAATTTAGTGATTATGAATACCTTAAAAGACAAGAAAATGACAACGATCAGAACCCTAACCGTTGTGGCAACAGTGAATATTTGTGGTCTCAGCTGATTTCATTGGAGATTTAGGCCTCCATGGTAAATTGATTTGATTTTGTACACTTTTTTTTGGTAGTCCAAATAAAAATAATCCAGTGGGATGGGGTTCGGAAACCTTGCTGACCATTCCACGGAGCTCCCAAATTCAATCCAACGGAATTGAAAACCAGATTTATTTACTCGGAGAATCCGAATTTAGTTTTTGGGTGCAAAGCGAACAACTGGTATCGGATCATCTTGCATGCATTTCAAAACAACGCGATTCTGATCAAGAAGATGCATTATATAGTCAAACAAATATGTTCTGCTCTGGCCGCGTCATCTTCAATAAGTTCCTATTCATAATACAACTTCTGCGGGTGATTTTTTTCGGCATTGCACCGATCTTAGAATTTTCTTGTTATATTAAAATATCATTCCACATGACGTCAACGCCAATTTTTGCATTTATTTTCCTTGATAAGTACCAAACATGCTACACTTTCCTAAGCTGCTTTCAAACTTGCCTATTATTTCTTTACAAATATCCGGCAGGTCCGTATATTTATTTCTGAGTATATTAGCACCTTTGTTGCTCTGGATTTATCTCCAATAGGATCATCATTAAAATGCGAAGCCTTCTATTTTAAAATCGCATTGAAAAAGATTTTAATGATTATGAGACTCTCAGCTGAAATTTTTCTAGTTACGTTGGAGATTCGGCCTCAAGGTTATTTGATTTGATCTTGTAAACCCTATTTTTTTAATAACCCCATAAAAATAATCCAGGGAACTGAGGTTCAGATACCTTGGCTCCCAAATTCAATCCAATGGAATTGAAAACCAGATTTATTTACTTACTATTTGAATACAAAGTTTTCAGCTGGAATCAGATCCCCTTGCATGTATTCCAAAACAATGCGATGCTGATCAAGAAGATGCATTATATAGTAAAAAAAATCTTTTTTGCCGACCTGCTTCATCGTCAATGGTTCCTCTACATAATGCAACTTCTACGAGTGCATTTCTTCGGCATTTAAATAAGAAAATAAATATTTTTAATGTTGCATAGGTTTACATAATAGTATAATTTTGGTTTATGCAAATTTGCTGACACGAATGGTAGCCCATGCCATACATTAAGAATCGATCGTTGAACGGCTCTAGCCCGGAAAAGGTAGGCAAGCTCAGCGCGGTTTGAATTGTGGATGGGCCGGAAGAAAAAATCACCCAGTATAAATCTCTCCTTACGCCTTTACCATTGTAATACCTCCCTCTCTACTTCTGATCGCCTCGTCGTATATTATCTAACTATTGTAATGCGTTTACCAGCTTAGTTTCCAGGTACAACGTGCCTGACTTCAATAATTAAACTAAAAATGAAAAGTCTGTGTGCAAAGTTACATCACAACATATTTTGAGTTATGCATGCCGCTTATATCATTACTCACTGACTCAACTGTTTGCTATGAAGCGAAAACAGATCAATCTTAGCATTAGTCTAACATAATTTAACACCTACAAAATTTAAGAACTATTTACGTTACACTAATATTGAGTGTATGCTGCGTCAATGTGTTAATTACTTAAAAAAATCTTTGCGTTCTAAGCAGCTTAGATTAGGTACTGTAGAGCATAATTGAACGAATAACTATGAATTCGTAGGGCGATTATTAAATTCTGAAACCTCAAGATCCAGCCATTGTATCAGACGGCGACGAAAACGGTTATAAGAAATATGTCTAGACAAATATCTGAAGTTGAAACGAAAATTGAGAGCTATTAGACTCCGTCAGAGGAAAAACATTATTGAGTGTATGCTGAAAAGAAGTAATTTGCAATACGAGATCTCCATCTGTGAAGGGAAGAAATTCAGGATTTTGTGTACCCTCCGTAATTGGATTAAAAACATCGGTTTTACTTTCAGGCAAGAAAATAACAGGAAGTATTTGATGGAGCTGCCTCCTATTTGAATGAAAAGACTTTCTCTTTAGAATAAATTCAATCAGACCATTATATATTATCCAACTTCCAAGATAAAAAAAATGGGTGTTCAGCAAGTGTAGCAGGATGGAATAAAATGAAAAGTATTATGTAAAAATGCGTGATAACAACTATGGTAGCTTTCGAAAATATAATAGTTCAAAATGCATATGCGCTCTTTGTCCGATAAAAAACAAAAATTTGAAAAAAGTAGTAGGGAGTTAATTAGGCAGGCACCTAAAACCCAAAGATCCTATCACACAGCAAGGAACATTCATATTTAAAAATTACTTATTGGATGTAGAAAATAATATAATTACATAAGAGTATAACGCAACCCATACCATCGCCAAGGGCAAAAAAAGATTGTGTTTTTTGTTACAAATACAGCACGATTTCTACAAAAGACAAATATGGTTTAAGAAAAAAAAATATCACGTACTCTGAAAGGGATGATAAATATAAAAACACGCCAAAGAGCTAAATTAAAATAAATATAGAAAAACATACAAGCAAATGACTAATAATTAATATCTTAGCATATTTAAACCCGCTTCATTTTAC
>MU195087.1:5095-16802 GCA_016904865.1 Pissodes strobi | reverse complement strand
ATATATATATATATATATCCGCCCAGCGTTCTCATTTGAGTACGCCAAGTTTCCCTATCCCTATTTGTAGCTCTTTTTTTATTATATGACAATATTTATATTTTATTGAGACACTATACATATTACCAAGTAAATAAAATATATAATATTTTAATTTACCTTTTTAACAAAAATATTTCCACGTAAAAATGTAAATAGGGATTATAAACAACTAAAACTACAGTTTTTGACGCGAATCAAAATATATTGACGCACGAAGAGAAAATGCGGCACATGTGCTCCTGCCTACTAGAAGACCGATACTAAGCCGCCGCATCGTCACAGAATAGCCACTATTCTGTGACATCGTCTAGGACGCCATTAATTGCCACTCACATTTTTTATCCCCACCTATACGCACCGTCCTCAAATGATGACACTGGGCGTTAATGGGTTAAATAATCTTTTTCTACTACCGTACGTAAAATACTCACTTTACGCACTCTCTAAGATTCGTAAAATAGGCCTTTTTAATGTGCAGTGCGTAAAATAAGCTATTTTACCCACTCGTGCGTAAAGTAAATCTGACATAATTTTGACATTTAGGGCAGTGCGTAAAATAATATGTTTTATTTTACGCACTAGTGCGTAAAGAAATTTAATAATATTTTTGTTTTTTCATATATTTTCCGGTAGTAGCAAAAATTTCGTATGCTACTCATGTGTAAAGTACTCTTTTTTTATTCATGGGATTGTCAGTTGACAATATTCCCATTCATAAAAAAAGGGTCACTTTACACACTTGTTGCATAAATAACTATTTTTATTTATATCCTTACGTTTTTTAATACTCAAAATAGTCATATCAGCTTCGCGTCCTCTAACTATGCCTTCCAGCATAAATATCATGGATAGCCATGGATGACGGAAAACAAAAATATTTAGAATTTTCTTAACATCTGTTAAATATTGGCGTGTGTTTAAGCTAATTTAGAACTTTTATTTTGCCATTTATAGTGCTTAAAAAGCTTAGTATGGCACAAAATACTAAATTCGAAAATTACGAAAAGCACGATATGTATGTTTCTTTTATACAATGTAATGAATATGCTAATGAAGCGTCAGAGCTTTATTTTAACAGGTAAATTTTGACAATCATTGAATAGAAATAATTAACATTAAAAGCTAGTAATTAGATATTACCACAGCTTATACACTACCAGCTACTCATCTCTACCGAAAATGGAAAGTTAAAGTGTCGGGCTACGGCCTATGTGGCAGTGCCCTGAGCGGTTCAGTTCCACGATCTCGTGGTTTTTCAGGCAATGTAATGACACGAAGCGAACTGAATTTAAAATGAATATTCGCTTCAAAATCCACGACAAATTCGTCCGAAGCTACGGCTATCGCCCTAAAAAGATCGGAAATTTCAGATTTTTATACAATTTTGCCATTTAAAATCGTTTTTAAACGGATTTTAGACGATAAAACAGCAAATTTTAAATTAAACGAACTGTCAAAAGTATTATTCAGATGCCCAGACGTTTAAATCGATATTAAGTCATGGCCCTCTTCCGAAATTTTCACTCGACTTTCCCGAATCAAAGGATGCCGCCGCATGATGAGTACCTGGTAATGAATAAACTGTGATATTACCATTTAATTATCATTATTTATTATCAGATGTTCGTAATCTCTTTACATTGTTCATAGATATCCAGAGGGACAGCAACCAGATAAAAGAATTTTTCAAAAAATCCAAGCTAACCTTATTGAGTACGGATCATTCAACAAACCAAGGCCAAAGTCTTACAACAAGGAAAACAGGGAAGTAGACGAACTCGTCCAACATTTGCACCCCGGTGACGCACAACGTAGAATAAATTTCTGCGATTGGTACCTACAAATGGTGCAAGACTATAGACATTTTGAAAGAATGGTGGTATGGTCAGACGAGGCTTATTTCACGAGCGCTGGGATTCAGAATAGGCATAATTCGAGACACTGGTGTCAAGAAAATGAGCATGTAATTTATCCGAGAGAGCGCCAAGGACGCTTTGGATTTAGCGTGTCGTGCTTCATTTTTGGTACCAGACTTAAATATTTTCTTTATGAAGGGTTTTTAACAGGATATAGACACTTTGATGGAAATATTAGAAGATGTCCCTCTCGCCTATCTAAATAATATATATTATCAGCAAGATGGCGCTCCGAGTCATAACTCCCAAATAGTGAGGGAGTATTTAGAGGCCAGGTTTTCCCCAACAAATGGATTGGTACTAATGGTCCTGTCAGGTGGCCACTAAGGTCACCTGATCTTTCTGTATTAGATTTTTTTTTGTAGAAAACCAAATTTATAAGAGGCGATACCGAAACATTGATCAACTTCGAGAAGCGACATACCAGACATTTAGGCTTTTGCAGGGACGACCAGTGACCATTTTGAATGCTTTACGAAGAATCGGAACAGTATGTCAAAAGTGTCTCGAACATAATGGGGAGCAATTTATATGACTTATTATAGACAATGTAATAAAAAAAAATTAAATGAATAAATATGATTACTATTATTAGGAGTATATTTCAAAGCTTAGTGACCATCCACTCTAAAAAAATAATCAAAATAATTTTATACATTTCGTTTTCATTTACAGTGGCGGCTCACTACAAAGGAAACATATATTTTTTACGAAAAATGTAAAATTTTAAACTTTTCCAAAAAATAAACATAAACAATTATATATTTTTGAAAAGCCCTTAAGGAAACGAGTAAGATACGAAAATAATATACAGGGTGTTCCATTACAAAATAATTCAGTTTGGTCAAAATCTAAAAATTCGTAACACATAGAAAAAAACTGAGTACGCCACTGAATTTTACTTAAAAAAATCCATCAGAATCCGTTTTTGCCTTATCGAAAACTTATCAAATTATCGAAATACAGGGGACACTGAAAAAATTATGATTTTCAACTTCGCCTCGTATATCACAAACCAAGCAGGCTGTAAAAATTTGGCTTACGGTAATGAGAGTTTCACAAAAAAATAGAACAGTAAGCCGCAAACCGCATCTTTCTATCTTTTATAATAATGGGTCTAGCATAAAAAAAAACACACGAAAACTGGACACCCTGTACATGCCAACTACAGCCTGTAAGTTGAAGAAGTTATCCAGTTCTCACTCCTGATGGCAGATTCACCGCCATCTTTGAATGAGTTAGATCTAGTAACTCTCTCCATTTGTCTACAAATTGCTTTTGTGTCCATCAGGAGAGAGCTTCTTTAGCTGTGTTATAAGCTATTCCCAGTACTGGTTCTGGTCCTATGAAGGCCGTTGCGGTCACCTGCTTCGCAAGAGCATCAGCTTTATCGTTGCCTTCACATCCTGTATGTCCTGGTATCCAGATCAGTATATAAATTTATTTTCTCTACCTAGTTTGGTGTACGGGTAGGAGGACGCTATAGGCATGGTAACAGATAGTTTTGGCAGGCATAACATCTGATGATTGACCCAACACACTGTCCTGCTCATTGGCATTTTTTCAGCCTGTTGGGCACCATAAAGGCCTGCGGATTGTTGATCACCGCTTGTGTCAATCTATACGTCGCCCATCTAGCCTCCCTCTCCAGTACTATTTGCAGAGGTAGCAGAGTTAGAAGACACTCAAGCGCTGCCGTGGGTGTAGAGCCGAAGGCACTAATTGCCAAACACGCTTGTCTTTGTAAGGTAGATAATTTGATTCTCGCGGAGCTCTGTAAGCTCTTAGAGTACCAAGCTACTATTCCATATGTTATCATTGGTCTTATGACCGCAATATAGAGCCAGTGCATTTATTTGGGATGTATATCTCATGTTTTGGCTCTCTAGAGAGGATTCTACGGATCCTAGCACTGCCAGGTGCATCTGTTTTGCTCTGGCAGAAGGTTTTCCATGAATTCCTTTTTGCCTTTCTGATGGCTTTGTTGTAGTTCATTAGAGCAGTTCTGTATTGATCCTATATGCCGATCTCTTTAGCTCTATTAAAGAGTTTACGAATCTCCTCCCTTTATTTGTCAAGGAAGTTGTTCCACCAAGTGGTTTCTCTGTCATCCCTTTTAGTCTTGAGTGGACAGTTTTCATGATAAGCCGTATTTATGTTTGTTGTCCTCAGTTGCTGCGAGGTCCGCATCTTCTTCTGAAGGATAAGACTAAAACCAGCTCAATCATAGTACACGTAGGGTGTCTGTATTCAAAGATGGGTCTTTCACCTATTTTCAGAGCACGAGGGCTCTGATGACACTATCCAATCTGAGATTCTTGTGGATGAGAGATTATTACTGATCGTTAGATCTATTACCTCTTGCCTATTGGCAGTTACAAAGGCTGGTTCAGAGCCCCTGTTAGTAACAACCAGCCCCTCCCCTAGTTAAGTAATTGTATAAAGACTCAGCTCTCTGGTTGGTGCGAATTGGCATCACATCCCTAATAGATGGGTGTTCTTCCTCCGACTGTGGGCGATCAAGTTCCGCACTTCAATTGAAAGAGGTTGGTTTGCTTCAGCGTCCCCAGGAAAATAGGCAGAGTATACGATCATATCCGTGGGTATTTTGACAAGCGCTGTCGCCATATCCCGCGAGCAATGAATGATCTGAAGTTTTGAAAATTTGTATGATGTTTTTGAGTCTGTTCCAGAGCAAATTATCTTTCCTGAGGTATTACCTACGCCTCGTATTTGGCCTGTGGTTGTTAGCCTGGGGTCCTGGAGAAGGACGATATCAACACGTCCTTCATTAAAAGTTTTGCCAAGGATGAAGCATGTTTCAGATTGGCCTGCAAAAAAAATGGTTATATTTTCCATTTTTCTCCCAGTCTGCTTGTCCAAGGGGGCCCTACCTCCTTTGTTTTTCGACCTTTTGTTTCACTTGCCAGGGAAGTATTTTCCTTGCCTTTTCAAGGGCCCTGGTCGTGGTACGACATTTTGTTGAGAAGGACTTGGCTCCCTCTCTGCCACCCGATGTTGAAGCTGTTGCTTCCACCAACCTGATCACAGGTTTGGAAACTCCTGTGAAGGCAGGATTAACCCTACATTCAGCTTCCCCCTGAGGGGTTTCAGTGGAAATGCCAGTCTCCTGTTCCTGTCGGGCGTCTGTTTGTTCCCCCCGTGGCTTAGGACGAAATTGCTCCTGTCCAAAGCCAAAGAAGGGTCTGAAGTCCATCTCCTTCAAATTTACATGTTACTAACATAATACAAATTTAAAATGATATACAGGGTGGTACAAAAAATTTTGAGACGAAAATTATATTTGATCGAATACCTGCCTTATTTAAGCTCCTATCGAAAAATGTTATAAAAGCTTTTCGATCGACCCTGACACGGTGCAGATACTGGTGCAAACCGATTTGAAATATCTTTTTTCGTTGTCGAGAAAATTAGAAAAATATAAAAATCACTTTTGGTCGATTTAAAAAGAAACGAAACGTCGTATGATCGAACGCAATGCGGCACATTAAGGTACCCCATAAGACCCATCTTTTTGCCATTAACCGTTTACTTCTAACTACTACCGTTTTCGAATTACAGCCGATTTAATGAAAATTTCGATTTTTTAAAGCCCGAGTTTCTTTGTAAATATTTTTTGAAAAAAAAAATCCGTTTTTATTACGAAAACAGTAAAGGGCTTCGTTTATATCTAATTAACATAACAATTAAATTTTAAGAATCATATACAGAGTGTTGAAAAAATTATTTGTTACAAAAATTCCTGTTTTTTCGTAATATTTCGGTACACAAAAATCGTAGAATTTTTTTGATGCAAAAATCGAACTCAGCGCTCCCAAAGACCCCGTCCTAGAGAATTCACGTGGAAATTTCAAATTTTCAAAAAAAAAATTGATGTTTTTTTCGTTTTTGTTAAGGAAACGGTTAAAGGAATCCATTTGCATGTTACCCTCATGAAAATACAATTTTCAAAATCAGGATGATAAAAACGATCATTTTTAAAAAAATTCCCATTTTTTCGAATTTCGGTACAGAGAAATCCTATAATTTTTTATATACAAAAATCGAACTCAGAGCAACCAAATACTCGTTTCTAGAGTATTCACGTCAAATTTTGAAATTTGTTTTGAAAGTTTAAAAAGATAATACAGGTATAGTAATATGTTAACCATTTATTTGGCTTTTGATTAAAGATTAAAATCATTCCCTAAGTTTTTATCCCTTTATACCCTTTGAAGTTTACTAAATACATTTTTAAAACGACCTATCCTTATATCACTCCACTAAAGTACGTTTAATCGGCGCGCTTTTTGCCTGTCCTAGCTCCATCTCTCTCTCAGATCTCTCACTCCAGTGTTGGTCGCAAATGCTGTGCATTGATTAGATAGGAAGGGGATATTCCATCCGTCTTTATATTTAATTGATCTAATCACTGGACCACCAAGTATTCGCCGAAAATTAAACATCTTTTCCCAAAAGTGTGTCAAAACTTGGGCAAATTCCTTCAATTTTTGGTTACCTCCTCTCCTATCCCTTAAAAAGAAAGATGATATTATCGGATTTAACGTTCATTAGACAATATCTTTACCCGCTATGTTTAGCAGAATTGCCAGCCATGGTTACCAATTCTTATGGCTGCACACACCATCATTTTTTTTCGTGTATACATATTTTATTAATAATTTCCCACTGCTGCTGGTAACATTTCGGTGGCGATAATAAATTATTCTTTAATCGACGTAAATTTCATTACCTCGTCGAAAATGACGTGTTAAGTCTGCATTTTATTACGTCGGGTTTTATATGGGTAGTAAATTATCCTAAGAAATTAGGCTTAGTGCAGGAAAAAGATAAATAAAACGTTCGTGAGCGAAATTAATTCTCCCTATAAACAGAAATAGATACGTCAGATACAAGTGACACAGGTAGTAAGAAAAGAGGAAATATTTGAGAGACTATTTGCGATTTGAGATTGACAAACCAAGTTAAATAATGTGTATTGAATAATGGGATAAATAAAGGAGTGACAACTACACAAACCCTATTTATGTAAGGACGAAATGAGAAATGACTGATCGTGGTATGCCAAACATATTGTGATTTTACACGCAGACAAAGGAAACGCCACATTAATAATGAACACAGATAAATACAAAAACAAAATGAAACAATTTCTCCAAGACAACACTTACAAACAAACTCAGAGGGACCCGACAACATACCTGGAAAAAAAAAACAAAAAGCAAAATCAAGGACGCCAACTTAGGACAAGAAGTCGAAAAACAGATGAAAGCAGATGTCCCAAACTGTATGGACTACCAAAAATCCATAAAGAAGAAGTTCTTTTAAGACCTATAGTAAGTGCAGTGGATTTGCCTACCCAAAACCTAGAAAAATACCTAGCACAAATCATGCAACCAGCAAGTGAAACAGCCGACTTGTACGTCAAAAATTCCAAACATCTAACCAACATGATTCAAGACCTAAAATTACAAAAAGACGATATCCTTGCCAGCCTAGATATCAAATCATTATATCCAAGTATACCAATCGACGAAGCCCTAGACCAAATAGTCATAAACGAGGATTTTCCAGACTACGTCATCGAATTCTAAGAATACTGCCTCAAGAACACCTACTTTTTTTATGAGAACAATATATATCGACAAACAGACGGTGCCCTAATGGGATCTTCACTTTCTCCAGTCATCGCCAACCTCTTCATGAAATACTTCGAAACTGAAGCTCTGAAGAATGCCCAAATGAAGCCAACCTTTTGGCTTCGATATGTGGATGACATTTTCATTATATGGCCACACGGTAGAGCGAATCTAGACCTGTTCTTAGAAGAGCTCAACAAAATACACCACCGAATACAATTTACACTTGAGGTAGAACCAAAAGGTCAACTGCCCTTCCTGGACCTTTTAATTATAAAAAAAGAAGACTTATCCATCGACTACACAGTTTACAGGAAACCAACTCATACCAATAGGTACTTAAACGCAGAGTCCCACCATCATCCTTCTCAGATACAATCAGTAGCCGATACTCTGATCTCCAGGTCCATCCAATTAACCAAATCCTCAAATCGCTCAGAAAAACTCCACAACATTTAAACAGCTCTGAAACAGAACAACTACAAAGAACACCACATCAACAAGGCTTCTAAGTGAGCTACAAACCCAACAACAAACAAGAAAGAGCACGATTAATCCAGACCGACAACTACACTACCATACATAAAAGGCGTAACAGACGTAACTGGAAGAATCCTAAGGAAACACCAAATATCAACAATCTATAAACCACCAACAACGGGGTATACAGCATCCCCTGCAAGAACTGTGACATGGAATATATCGGCCAAACAAACAGAAGAATCTCTGCCAGAGTACAGGAGCACATGAACAGCACAAGAAACAAACAAATCACCTCAGCTCTGTTTCAACATCACCAGGAAACAGGGCACACAATAAATTTCCAAGTAGCAAAACAGATCGCTCCCATAAAGCACTTTCGAATAGGCACCATCAGAGAAGCCATAGAAATAGAAAAAAAATACATATCAACAGGAGAGATGAGGCACAAAATATTTCCAACACCTGGAAAAGTATCATCAAAAAACAACAACCAAAATTAACCACATCAGAGGAACAAACACGTAGACAAGAAACTAAAACACAGTAAGTTGGACAGATCCATGATACAAAGAAAAAAGAAGATATGACATTGCGCATGTGGGCGGGGCCTTGCCGATTGTCGACTACGTCATCGGTGACTTATTTTGGCGGCAGCCCACTTAACCTATGCTATTTTAATGTTGTTTAGAGCTGTTCTAATTACAAATGACGGTTTTTAGAGTGTTTGAAGTAGTTTTTAATTGATATTTAAGTTTGATTTAATCGGATTTTGTTATTATCAAGGTTTAGTTCCTAATAGCTCGTCAAATATTACGTGGTAAATAATGCGTTGTTCTGTGGCTGTGTAAAAACTGAATAATCAAGCGAAGGGCTGCACAAAAGCGAAATACATTAGGTTTTCCCAGTTTCCCTCCAAGGATGTTTTAAGAAAAGCATGGATAAAGGCTTGTAAGAGATTGGACAATTTTAATGTGCTCTTTGGCTAGGGTGTGTTCGAGGCATTTCGAAGAAGATTGCTACAAGAGAGACTTTCGGTTTGAAGTTCGGGAAAAATTTAAAAGAGGTGTTACTAGCCAGATTTGAAACACTAAAACTACAGTTTTCATAGATAATTACTTCGTTTTACATTGATTGTCTTTAGAACTAAGGTGTGGCCTCCGATACCAATTCTACATGTATTGACTATGAACTTACGAGTCTTCAAGTATTGATAATAATTACCATAAACAGTAATATTTATTAATATAGACATGATCAAATCGTATGAATATATAACTGTAAATTATGGTTCTTAAATAAGCTCGTCAAATATTACGTGGTAATTAAATAATGCGTTGTGCTGTGGCTGTGTACAAACTGAATAATCAAGCGAAGGGCTGCACTAAAGCGAAGGACATTAGGTTTTTCCAGTTTCCCTCCGAGGATGTTTTAAGAAAAGCATGGATAAACGCTTGTAAGATATTGGACAATTTTAGTGTGGATAATGCTAGGGTGTGTTCGAGGCATTTCGAAGAAAACTGTTTCGAAAGAGACTTTCGGTTTGAACTGTTGTGAAGTTCGGGAAAAATTTAAAAGAAAAGTGTTACTAGCCAGATTTTAAACACTAAAATTACCCTTTTTCACAGATAATTACTTCGTTTTACATTAATTGTCTTTAGAACTAAGGTGTGGCCTCCGATACCAATATATACCTACTACATGTATTGACTATGAACTTACCAGTCTTCAAGTATTGATAATAATTACCATAGACAGTAATATTTATTAATATAGACATGATCAAATTGTATGAATATTTAACTGTAAATTCTAAATTATGAATCTTAAATAGGCTCGTCAAATATTACGTGGTAAATAATGCATTTTGCTGTGGCTGTGTACAAACCATAGACATAATTACCATAGACAGTAATATTTATTAATATAGGCATGATCAAATTGTATGAATATATGAGTGTAAATTGTAAATTATATGATTCTTAAATAAACTATTTAAAAATAAATAAATAAATAGGTATTATTTGCATTCTTTCTGTTGATATAAGTTTACTTATACTACGTTTTATGTCATAATACAGTGTTATTCTCTATTTTGATATGTATTAACAAACAATAATAAGTTAGAGAACAACACAGATTACTAATTAATTACATAATATATGAATCTGTAATATTTTTAATTGAAAGTACAGAATAAATTTTATTTATGAGCTAAAAGTAAATGTAGTGTAGGATTATACATTTCTTATTCGTTACTTTAAATATTATAGAGTTCAGTTTAATAAAACGGTTATAAATGTATTTATAAAGTATCCAATATGAAACACCCGAACCGGTAAACCGAAAATAGAATTCTTGTGAGAAAAAGCTCTTTCGCTTTTCATGTGCTATCCTTAAATGTCCGATTTTAATTAAATATTTTAAAATATATATGGGCTTAAAATTAGTAATGACGTTAAAATTTACATATGTAACATCCTTATGAAACTATCTTTAAACTTTTGGGTCGGGTACCAAGATAAATATTGTTAAAATAAGGTTTAATAAAGTAGGAAATATAATGCCGCCATACGCTTGAATTTAAAATTAGTCACCAATGACGTCATGCGCACGACGGACGAATTTTAGACAGCGATCGATCATATCTTGTATTCTTTGTATCATGGGACAGATCCAAGCAGAACCAAGATACAATCTGCGCAGACGCAGGCCTATAAAAGGCTCAGCACAGGACCAGAGCGCTCAGTTCGAGTCAACCACGATACACCTACACACGATATGTCAGCGCGCATGTTGTTCTCCGTCATTGTCCCGCCTGTGACGTCACGTGCGTCGCAAAATTTAAATGTATGTATGCCAATCTTATGGGTAGGATTATAAGAACTACGTTTATTTCTTATATATCATGCATATATAATATGATTGATCATTTAGTGGGATACATTTAATTGGATTTAAGAGTATATTATATATTGATATATTAACCCACTGACAAATTAATGTAAGACCAATATAAATACTTAATATATCGTATACATATGTAATAAAAACTAAAAATGGGTATTTGAAAATAAAGCAGGTCATTATTAATTTTAAAATAATATATTTAGTACAGCAGCAAATACAAACATGGAACATGCAAAAATATATACTGAATGACAAAAATAAAGGCATTGAAAAAATCACACAACTATTAATGACTTTTATTATCTGTTTCAATGGAAATTAACAAAGAAACTAAAAACAATTAATTAACTTTAAAATATATAATTTATTAAAAATTCTTAATATTATGACTTTTTTTATAGTTTGTAAATTTTGATACCTTTCGGTTTAATTTTTTTTTACAATTTTTAAAGCTTATTTTACTATTAAAATCTCGAAGTATAATGATTGTGTGGTTTTTTGACAAACAAAGGAGAACTTCGTAAGGAATTTTAATATTGCCATCTAGCCTGTTCATAGTTCTTTCGACTACCTTTTTAAATAAGAATTTTCCACTTGCTAAAAATTCTCCATGCATAATGTTAAGTTCGGACTTTATTAATTTAGTAACTTGTATCAAATCTTCTTTTGGATACAACAGATTTCCCCTTGAAATAATAT
>JAEQML010070417.1:0-16802 GCA_016904865.1 Pissodes strobi | reverse complement strand
AAAAATAGTGCATTGGCCTAATTTTTAAGGGTCAATGAATTTTCGTTAATCATTGATATGTTATAGAGACCATTAAATCTAAAATTTTTATGGCATTAAGTTTCATTCCTGATAGTGTTACCGTTACCTATACAGTATACGGGAATAAATAAGTCCCTTTCATGTTTTCCATTTTATGAAATCTTATTTTCGAAGGCCTTCTTTCACACATGGTGCAGTCTTAGGACGTCTAATTTGTGATTTAGTGCATAAATTGGAGCGTGTTTATAGGCCAACGGGCCAAACGAAAAACAACAACAATAAATTAACGAACAATAACGATTTAAAACATCAACAATAGCAATAATTGGAGTTTTAGTAACGTATTTTCACTTTGATAGCTATTCCTATGCACCTGCTGTTGATAAATATTTCTTTATTTCTTGTTGGCTTCTTATTTGAGGTACTGTTCGACACCTGTTTTGAACCATTTCTTAATGCAGTTTTGTTTATGTCATCGGGTTTTGTCAAGGTAATGCAAAAGTCAGATTGTAAAATTTGGATTGCTAAAACTCCAACATGAGTGATATGACTCTTAGCGATGTGGCTAGGGCCGTAGCGTTGACTGAAGATGGCAGATCAAACTCTTATGTTGCTGATGTGTTAGAAAAATCAAAATCCACGATCTAAGGGACTTTTGTTTATCCCTGTATAGGTAACGGTAACAGTGTCAGGAATGAAACTAAATGCCATAACATTTTTAGATTTAAAGGTCTCTATAACATATCATAGATTACCGAAAATTCATTGACCCTTAAAAAGTAGGCCACTATTTTTAACAAAACTCTGTATCATCTTTAATATTAGAGGTATCCGAAAGAATAAAAAAGAAAATATTGAGAAAGGATCAATCTTTAATTTGGCATTATCGAATGATATCGAATTTCATTCGTTCACTCGACAGAGTGCCCCAAAAATTGTCAAAAAAACGTTATTTTCTTTTTAGCCCTGCATATGACATTAGGATCAATTGTTTAAAATCAGCAATACATCTAACGTATTCTTAAAGAACCAGGCTACAATTTAACATAAAAAAGTCAAAATCGAGTGAAGGGTTCAAGAGACAATTGAAGTCATACTTGTAAATATTGCCCGTTCACCTAATTATGCCGGTGTGTGTATTTCGGTAAATTATTCTGGAAAGTAATATAAGTTGTGGCGTCCCTGTATTTTTATATATCTGTATCTATTTCTCTTGTATGATATCTACTACAGGCTACAACATTCCTAACTTTATTGATTACAAGTCACTGAAATATTTATATATTTGCTACAGTTCCTGAAATACTAGGGAATATTAATTATTCCCTAAATCAATAAAATATTCTAAACTACGCTGGTGAATTAGTCTGTAAAGTCACTGAATTTGCAATGTTTCTATCTATAAATTTATATACTGAATTTACTCATGTTTTCAGGTCGCACTGTTTATTTAACACCGTTTCTACTCCTGATTTAATAGATCGCTGCTCATTTCAACCTTTTAACCGTATCAACCTGGTTCGGTAGTTTTAAGAAGAAACGTTTACCCTTTTATGATTTCGTTGTAAGCACTCTCCACCACAAATTCTACGTTTCTTAGACCTCTGAATTTAAGACATTTGGACTAATATCACCTTTCATTTCTGTCACTTTAAAACTCGATATTTACTTTACTTAGTTGAGTTATGTTCACTAAGAATGTAAAAAAAGTTCACAGAAGAATATATGCTTTTATGTTGACTGGTGCACTGGTAGAGAGTGTGTATTTTGAGCTATGCAGACCACGCCTAGAGCATCGCGTCGGCCCGATCAGGAATCGAGCTCACGAGATGGAAGCAACTCTTTTTATGGTGATCTTTGGTTCGAGATTCTGTTGCGAAGCGGATGTCGCAGATCTGGGCTTTGGATGCGTGCTTTTGTAGGACATAGGGGAACTTTGAAATTCATCCGGTTTGAGAACTTATTAATTTCTGCGATTTAATTCTTTTAATGCGTGAATTTAAATAATACCAGGGTATTATAATATTTAAAACAAACGAAAATTGGTTACACTAAATACACATATTTTCAAAATTATTTTACTAAGCACGCAAAATTATTGGGATCATACCAAATATATTAGCCAATAAATAGAAAATATTTTTTTCTTCAAACGTCAGTAAATCCGTCATTACTCGACTGTGTAGGCGGCCGTGAAGTTTCGTTTTTCCTCCGCCGGAGCTTTACTTTTCACTTTTCCGCCGGCGGAGGTAAAAGTGTTGTCATAGCAACATAGATACAATACAAAGAGACAACAAAATAAGCGTCAACAACTCAAGATTTATTAAACTACAATTTGTATTTATCACTCAATTTGTGACTGCATTTCTAAAAATCACTAATTTAGGAACAAAATGATTATTATTTAATCGAACTTACTCAATAACTGCTTATCAATACGGAATTAAAACGCAATCGGAGACCTTAAAAAATAATTATTGTTGACAGTGTCCACTGACAGTTTTATGTTACATTATATTCACCGACACCGGTCTAAGCAAGGCCACCTACGACCGTGGTCTAAGCCGCCTTGCGAACCCATTTATCTTTAATAATAATTAGATATTATTACTATTAAAAAGAGATGTTTTTGCATTAATTTGTCGACATTCGAAGAAAAAACAGCATATTTTATTTGGAGGAAAAGTTACTTTTCATGGCTTGCTCTCTATTACCAGCCTCACTCCGTTCGGCTGTTAAACACGAGCGCGCCATGAAAAGTATCACTTTTCCTCCATATAAAATAATATACTATTTTCTTCAAACGTCAGTAAATCCGTCATTACTCGACTGTGTAGGCGGCTGTGAAGTTTCATTTTTCCTCCGCCGGAGCTTTACTTTTCACTTTTCCGCCGGCGGAGGTAAAAGTGTTACCATAGCAACATAGATACAAACAAACAATAAAACAAACGTCAACAACTCAAGAATTATTAAACTAAAATTTGTATTTATCACTCAATTTGTGCACTGCATTTCTAAAAATCACTAATTTAGGAACAAATTGGTTATTATTGAATCGAACTTACTCAATAACTGCTTATCAATACGGAATTAAAACGCAATCGGAGATGCAATTTTCAAAAAATAATTATTATTGACAGTGTCCACTGACAGCTTTATGTTACATTACTATAGCAGAAAACCTGTACCTATCCACCGAGACCGGTCTAAGCCGCCTTGCGACCCCACTTATCTTTAATAATTATTAATTATTACTATTAAAAAGAGATGTTTTTGCATTAATCTGTCGACATTTGAAGAAAAAACAGCATATTTTATTTGGAGGAAAAGTTACTTTTCATGGCTTGCTCTCTAAACACAAGCGCGCCATGAAAAGTATCACTTTTCCTCCGTATAAAATAATATACTATTATTATCTTGTGGTGGAGAGAGATGGCATCATTTCCCTTTAAGGCTCAGCTTTTTAAAAGAAGAACAAGTATGGCCTGCATATTAAACCGATTGTGAAATGATTTTTGAAATTCCCTTGGGGTAGAGGGAGATGGATCGATACGATATTTGCATTTAAGGCTCAGCCTATTAAAAGCGAACAATTCTACCCTACGAATTAAATCGAATGTGAAATAATTCGAAAAAAAAATGACTATAATAAAATAGTTTATCTAAAAATATCCTTTTTTCCCTTCACATTTACAAAACAATAGAGTAATAGTCACTTGCTCTAATTAGAATGAACTTTGTTGCCTTTATTGTGATTTAAACCGGATCCGAATTTCACCCGTTTTCCTAAAAGTCATATTTTGGACATTAACTGCCATTATTTTTTAATTGCATTGTTTCGATTGGCTTGTATCTTCAATCGTTATCAAGCGAATACTGACCAAACTTCTTAGACTATGATCTTATTATATACAATGTGCGGTGAACAGTAACCAGCACCCAACCATTAACTAGATGTTGATCTAGATGGTCTAAAACCTTCTATGGCAAAAATCATGTTGAGGTCTACTGATGGGTTGGAACTTTCGCTTACACCAATGTTGTTCTTTAGGAACTACTATCACTTCTAATCACTAAATGTTATGTTATTTGTGCCAAACATATTGTGCTGTTGCGGATTTTGATATTGTCGGGTCCTGTTTAGGGTTTGGGAGTTTTAATTTAAGGTTAGCTTTGATAATTTCATTTGGTAATTATTTACGGGTTCTTAGTGTATCTTAATTTTACCCAGCACTTTAAGGCACTGTAACTATTTAACTTTAAAAATCACTTTACTTAGAATTTTGGCAGATCTATCGTAGAAGGATATCCGCAACGAAACTGCGCCCCTGTGAGCAGATCTATCAGATCCTACGTTCTTGTGAAATGCAGAACAAGACTTAGAGCGGAATAGGTGGGAGACAAAAGTTTGACAGACTAATGGTTTATTTATAATAAATTATATAATAAAATCTGCTTACCATTGCAATTTTAAGGCATTGCTGCGTTGTTCACTCGCGTTATTTATAATTTGTCTTGAATGTGTACCTACCATTTTTCAACTTTAAATTCAGACTCAGGACCGTGTGACAACCAGTAGTTAAAATGTTTTCATATTACGAAATATTTCGTTTCTTTGGGTGTTGATTTTGTATTCTTTCATTCGTACTTCCATTGGCGTTTTTGTTTCTGCCACAATTTACCTAATACATTATACAGTATTTCGTATCTTTATGCCTTGCCGCTCATGATTTCATGAGAGGGGTTCGTAATGTAGCTGATGACTTAAATATATTTGTTATGCTGTATTTATGTCCAATTCGCTGTATTCTCTCTTAGAGTCCTTGGATATATAGATTACTGAGCATCGTATCACCTTCTTGTTCGAGTGATGGTCGCCTGTTATCCACATCTAATAGCATTTTCAGCATTAGCCACTCTGAATATTCAATAGATGTAACATCGCTTTTAATCTTGAGTACTTCTTCCTTCAAACCCTCATCTGTATTGCAAGTTGTTCTAGCTATGTCTAATAGGAGGGAACCACTCTGGGTTTGGTAGTTTGAGAGTTGTTAGAAGCGAAGTTTAGATATTGACATGCGTTGATTTCCTATATACTCTAGTTGTAAGGTGTGAGATATCAAAATTTGAAATAGCGCAATATATTTGGGGCAAACTGAAACGCCACTGACCCGGGTACACCCTTTTGCACCCAAAAGACAGCAACTTTGTTGGACGTGATCGTAATGATAATAAATATTATCACTGTCCCTGTTTAATTGACGTTGTGTAGTAGTAGGTTCCTAAAGTAGAAGTCTTGTCTTCCTCGGTACCAGATAATACTGGTAATAAAACAATGATAGATCATTTAATACATTTATTTTTAATAGAATGAAAAATGTCGATATTTGAGACTCACAAAATTTCAATTAACCATTATCATATAAAACAATGTATAATTAGTTAATTACATTTTATTTTGCATTGCATTATTTCATTTGACCCTCGAACCTAAAACAAGTGGTGACAATTTTGCAAGGGAGTTAGGTAGCAAAATCCAAAAGGCATGCCCTTACACTGTGCTCAATGCTCGGTAATTTCGCAACATTTACTCTAGAAGTCCCCGTACATACCACCTGATATACCTACACACCTTAAGGAATTGATACCTAAGTTAGTAACAGGTAAGGAGCATAATCGGTAAGATCTTGACCAGGACGTATGGGATCCCCCACGGAATTACCTCATCAGGTTCTTTTAGGGGGTGACCCGAAGGTTTCTTTTGGGGGGCGGGACGAAGGCATCAGTCGACGCAGTAGGTCCCTGTTTTATATTTGTTTATTTGTACCATTTTTGGGGAATACCTATTTAAAGTTCTTACTAACAATAGCCCGTCTTGTTATTGATTTATAATAAAGAAGTTTAGTTTGATTAATAGATTTATTTTGTACACCACCTATTGCAGGAATAAGTCCCAAACAAAAGAACGTATTTTACCGAACTCCAATCTACTGTACTATGAGTTTGCTGTACCTTTTCCCTTTACTTTGAGTATAAAAAAACATTATTAAAAGAAAGTCTTGCAGTATATCCATTTAAAATATTGAAAATATAAACCCATTATTTACCTATGGACGAAGAAGCACGTACTTCTCCCCTGGAACTAGTGCCTGCGGCACTACGTTTGTTGGCTCTTCGTTTCATCGTTAAGACAGATAGTAATTATTTAAGAATTAACGATAATTGCTTGGAAATAGGTTACGGGAATAAGGTTGAGATTGTAAAGACACCACTCAGCTGAACGCGAAGGTATATAGGGAAAAACCACTCAGCCCAAAAGCGAAGGTATATAGGGAGAACCACTCAGCCAAAAGCGAAGGTATAGGGTTAGAGAGAAGGTTTCTTCTGTGTTTCTTCCGTGCTTTTTGTCGCGTTTTTATATGGAAATGATCCCATTTAACTCTGTAAGTGCGACAAGAACACATCAAACATTCCAATCCCACACATTTAACCACTGCATTAGACAAAGACGTACCTATTGGTCTCGCGTCGGGATTCCCGGCGCGCGTCCCTATTCTACCTGCCTCTCGACCGTTATTTGGTACGATTGCATGAAATGAGCGTTTTTTAAAGCTTATTATAATACTGAGTGTATTCCAATTTTGTGGGTGAATTTAATTTTTTTAGAACTTTTCTTTGTTAATTCGCATACCTAGGGTCGGTCTGTTTCACTAACACAGAATTCAGTGATCAGAGATCAGAGACGACATCAGTTCAAAAAGAATATCCCTGATATAAACGGACTTTTAAGGAAGCAATATATAGGCCAGAATGATGAAGTGCTTAGTAACCCATCAGTGGAAGTCAGCGGGATTTAAAAACCTTCACTATGTACCTCACACAACCTTAAACAAACCAGATTAACATCGCTATGCGCCGAGTGCTTCTCACGTTTTCCCGCACATTGCATTAAAATAAATTTTTTACTGAAAATGTTTATTACATTGCCTACCATCTTTAGACGAATTTTATCTTGTCGTTCAAATCCATTAGATATTACGCAAATATTATCATTGCAAATTTTATTTTCATTAAAATGAAAATAAAATTTGCTCATCATCGAGTGAATTTGAGACTCTGAGGATCCAGCTATTTTCTCTCTGCTTTATTCTAAGCACTTGCCTTGCTTTCTCCAAGTCCACCGTTACAGAATAAAAATATTTCTGATGAGTTTCATGACGCACTACACCCATCTAAGTGCCCAATTTATATATATTATTCACCAGAAAAAGCAACCTCAAAAGTGTAAATATGTGATATTTAGACTACATGAAACTAATATTATTAATTAAAGATATATACACTTAGAATACATTTCAAAACCAGTACCAGCGCGACTATATAAAACCATCTATTAACAACCACACATGTAATGTTGGCATTACTAACTTTATTGAAGATTTGAAAGTGACATCACCTACGTCTACTGCCCTATTCTATTGCCCTCACTGATTTTCCTCATTCGTTTCCTCCATTCGTGTTCTTTTCTCATTTCTCCCACTCATTCAATGAAGCAAAGTATTTATGTAATATCTTTATTGAACAATCCTTATCTAAGAAATACTTAGAATCAGCAAGACAATTAACAATAATAATTAAATAAATTGTCAGATACTATCTGTTAAAATTAATGGTCAAGATTGACTAATTATAGACTTTAACCGCAATTTGTAAGAGGCCGCCCTGATATGATTTGGAGTTTTACTGCTAGAGAATGGTATTTATGTCTTTTCCACTATCAGGTCCCGTAATGTTCACAACAGGAGGTAGAAAGCTTGAATTGCTACAGGAAGATGATGGCAAAGTTGAGAAAGATTTCATATTTGCGGTTTTAGTTTGGTTAGCTACAGATGCATCCACATAACTTTCAGCAACTGTACTGGGCCTGCATCTCCCTAAGCGCTTCAGCTGTAATATATCTGCTCCGCTATTAACCAGCAGCGTGGCTCCCACTTTTCTAAAAGCATGACCTGTGTATCTTTCCACCTTACGAAGTTTTAAAAAGCAAGCAATCTTGCATGGGAATTTAGACATAGAAACTTAGTCTAAAGTTTGAACTTGATACTTGATCTCGGAAGATAATTATTATACATATTATCTAAACATGCTTTAAAAGCAATCAGTTGTGTAAAAGAGCAAGCGAACTGAGTAAAGGAGAACTTGATTATCCCGTTCATAGTACCTCAACGGCAAAGGCTTACTGGTAACAAGACCAAACGCTCCAGTCTTGGTAAAGCTCGTAGTACCTCAATGGCAAACGCTTACTGGCATCCAGTTCACACCTCCCTAAATTAGGTTAGTGAAAAAGTAAACAAAGTTAGTCAAAGTAAAGTGAACCTAAATTAAAGTGAAGCCGAATTAAGTATACCAATATAAATTAAACGAATTAGATCTCTTAAATACAACATAGGCTAAAAGTAATTTCAAAGAAACCTCAAATTGCCTCAAGGGAACTAAATATGTTGCGCCCAGACAGTCCTCAATGAATGCTCATGCGCTTCACGCTCTTCTGTAAATTATATTTAAACATGGTTATCAAAACGGGTGCATACCTTAATTTATACTAAACCTGAGCATCAATATACGTACATTTGTTTCGAAGTTAGCGAGTTATTATTCTATTCATCATCATCTGAGCTACGCAACCCGAAACAGCAAAGAGGATCACCACAGGCAAATATACTCAGCGACACGTGATGGGAAGCACCCCAAGAATCCTCTTTAATACGTGGTAGACATGCCTTAATCCTCTTTGAAAATATGGAACAAAAAGTCTTTCATTTTGAAGCTTTTGTATCCCGAATTTCAATCGAAATTTTCCTTTTCTAAAATGTCAATGTGCATAGTTTTCATTTTTAATAACTTGTCAATGCGGCATGCTCCAGATAAACCTATTATAAGCGTAACCTTGATAGGAAGGAACGCTTAGGGTCTTTTGCTTAGAAATTCCTCTTTATTTTGTCTGGTAAAGATATTAGATTTCATTGGCCTAAAGCCTATATTCTGCCATGTCAAAAATGCAAGGAGCTTGGTATATTTTAATGTACCAATCCCATCTCTTAAATATCGCATGGCCTGTATCATGCTGTACATAGCCCAGAAAGTAAAGGACATTTTTCCTTTGCCATGCCACTAAAATATGCCATCAAGTCGGTCTCCGACGCGATACTCTTAGCATCCTTGTCTAAACACCAATAATTTTCATATACCTTTAATGCTTCTTTATGTCGCCCCCTACTTTGCTCCGGAAGTAAACTTGCTTCTGCTCTTTCTACAGCTTCTTTGAGTTTTACTTGGGTATTATTGTGGGAATAATCTTCAGTATCACTATCCGACAATATTTCGGCCATTTTTTTAACACATATTTGAAAGATCGAACGACAAATTCAAAATTACTTAAAGGTATGCGGCATTGCTATGGCCCTACAACCCGTCTCCGTCTCCGTCTGGCTTATGAAAGCTGAAAGCAGAGGGCGCGATTAGCTTGGGCCGCCAAAAGCGCGGGAGGTTTGAATATTTCTTTAATTACTTCATCCTTATATTTTAGCTATTCTGATGTCATGGAGATCTTTTAAATTTTTTATGTATTCGTATGATTAATTTTAAAACGGATAACAGAAATTCATAATAAAATTTTTAAAATCTCCACATGATCAAAAGGGACAAAGCATCAAAGCCGTTGATATAAGAAAATTGCAGTTTTAAAAAATGCTCAAAATTCATTTATTTTGAAACTTTGGTTGACAAAACCTAAAACGAAAAGTTGATCGAAACAGTATTGAAATAATCTACCTTAGATAATAGACAAGGCATGATAATCGAAATGCATACATATTTCATAAAAAGCATATTCATTAATACAAGTGAGTCAGTTTAAATTAATAGTCAGAGTGTAATGCAAACAATAATAAATAAATTCAAGATATGTCTCCCACATATACGTACCTAAAATTAAAAATCAATACTCATTAAAAATAATGAACTAAATGTCACAGTTCATTATACAAATACAAAATTATATTTAATGTCTGACGACGCACACACTTTTACAAGATAAGAGATGAAGGAAAATAGTGCATTTCTTCAACTTCATCTTCTCTTAATCCACAAACAATGCAAGCAGCCTCAGCAGCCATGATGCTGTTTGTTTTGTCTCTATTAAGTAGTCCACTGGTTATCTCCACTACTTACACAAATTAACGTTTCGGTCACAAGATGAACGAAAAAGTATATCGTTCAAGCAAATATTTGTGAAATGAACACAAAAAATATAAGAAAACTCCAACAAGCCAAACTAACAATAGCCTAAAATGAATACATAGAGTAACTTATCGAACTGTCATAGTCAAACTTGGAATTGTTATCTAGTATTCAGCTGCTCAGCTTCTAACTCACAATTTCACGAGTTAGACAAAGACATATATTATTTGTTTTTGCAACAGCGTCGACAAGACTTTGGCTCCATCTACAATCACCTTTGGTGATGCCAGATAAAGAGAGAGCTATACGGATATGCATTAGGTAAAAGAGATGGCATGAATAGGACAAATTTTCTATTTTACTTAACTGTCTCTTCGTGGTTTGCCTCTGATATATTGGCATTTTTAATACAATTGAAAAAAATTATATCTAATTTTCAATTAACGCTATGGTTGTAAATAAAATAGTATACACACCTCGGAAGGAAGTTTTCATTACTGTCTCGAGATCACAGTTAATCTCGACGCTTCGCATCTTGGTTAATTAACTAGTCTCTCGACAATAATGAAACACTTCCCTCTTAGGTATATAATACACTATTATTCACGCTACTGCCATATTACGAAAAGTGAATCAATGTATTGAAAATTGATTCGCGCGCGTTATTTCAAAAAAGCAAACTATCTTGGTAGCAGCTTAACAAATTCCTTTTGTACGGTCTCTTTTAATAACCCGAAGGGTTGTCGCCATTAGCCAAATTATGTATTCAAAACGAACAAACTTATTAATGAAACAATCGTGTTTCAAAATCGATCTGAACTCAGACATATTAGATTATCGGATTCAAATCAGCAATTTCAGGAATGTGCTTGCAATCCTCTAATGAACTGAGCTAAGTAGAAAATTGAATTCTTTAGCGCAATCGGATTATCGTCGTCTCAATCATAAAATTAATGTTTATGCAGCTGACAAATATTTGTTGATGGCTGGCAATTATGGAAGTTATTTGTGGAAAGTGGGTGCATATTCACTATTGAAAGCCACTAAATTCAATTAACTTATTTTGCATGTGCACAGGCGGCAAGGTTCAGATTCGAATATTTGTGCGTCAAGCTCGAATCACAGAGAGGACAAATAATATCCAACTTTCTGAACTGCAGTAATTTTAAAAATTAATATATATTTGACGGCATTCAGACTTTGTGGTATCAGGGAAAAAGACGATGCATATCCTGTTGGATTCGAAAGTGCAACACAAACCATTTGAGCTAAGTATTTGCTTATGAATTTGTCATATTAGAGATGAGATTTTTATTTATTTTATGACTTGAAATCATTGGTCAAAATTTTGGTACTTACATCTTACTGATTCTGGTAGAGAAAGCAACTACTCTAGACTTATAGTAATTTTTAAAATTAGTGTATCATTATGGGCATTCAGACTTGCTCAAGTTGCGAAAAAAGAGCGACCTTCTGCTGGATGTGCCGATATAACATCCAGCCATATGAGCTTAGTAATTCCTTAACTTTAGCATGCTACAGAGGAGCAACAGTAGTAGGTACACTTTAAGTTTGCTGATCAATGAGCTGGAACTTGGATGTTGCCAATGCTCATGGAGAGAATAAATAGTCAGGTTTCTCGGCTGCGTTATTTTCAAGAATTAAGGTACATCAAACGGCATTTAAGATTATTGATATAGAAAAGAAATAGGAACGACCACCTGTTGAAATTACCGTTCCAATGCTTTAACTATTTGAACTAAGTGCTTCTTTAATCTGAGTGTTCTATAAACGGAAATATAAATAAAATGAGAGTGTCGACCAAAAATCTAACGCTTGAATTTTGCTGATACTGCGGAGCGCAGCGTGGAGAAAAGTATTTGTGTAGTAGGTAGAATGGATTTTAGTAGCAGTAAGGTTTTTTGTGGCAGTGGCACACACCCTAAAGGGAGATCATATGACACTCGGCGAGCGGTGTGTGTGCAAAGATGTTGATTGGCATGATTTTTGAATAGCTGCTGGTTACAATTAAGAGGAAAAAGATGTTCTGGGAGTGAGTTCCACAGCGATGCAGAGCGCCTGACAAAGGAGTCCTTGTATAGCGACGTGCTAGGTGTTGTACAACGAACGGGTGTACTCTTGCCACCTGGCGTGACTATCAGACAGGCGTTGCTAGGGACGGAATGAGGCGGGCCAAATCCTGAGAATATCTTCCGTGAAAATATCTGAAAAACATGGAGATCTCAGTCACATGTCTGTGGTGTTCCGGACTATCCAGATCCCGGATTAACCCCGGCTCTCCGGCGAGACGCACAGCTCTCTTCTGAATGGAATCCAGCAGCTTTAGTTTGTGTCTAGTTACGGCACCCCACATGTGTGAGCAATACTCTAAAAACGGTCTTATCTGCGCTTTGTAGAGCAAGAGCAGCTGCTGTGGTTTATACAGTTTTTTGTTGCGAAATAACCCACCAAGCTTCTGCAAGGCTGATTTTGGGATATTAACAACGTGGTCATGCCAGGACATATTGCTGTTGACCGAGACACTCAGTAGCCCGATTGATGAGGATGAGGGATTGGTCAATCGTGCCATGATGATGTCATGGCTTTTTTGGCAAACGTGGTACTTACTTCATTGAATTAGATCAAATTTCTGTCGTTACAAGTTCGAACTTTCTCCAGATCTTGATTAATTGCTGTAATCTGCACCTGTCTGCTGTGATAAGTCTCAGTTGCTGGTAAAGGTTTTTCTGATCTAAATTCGGAGCAGATCAATAATTTAGATGAGGAACAGAGTTGGTGAAAATATTGCGATTTGTAGCACGTCGGCATTAATGGTGAATGTGTCTGAGGTGTGGCCATTAAATGCAACGTGCAGAGATCGGTTTTTAAGGAAACTGGATGCTGTCGAGAGACTCTAGCAGTCCGAAGGATGGCAGTTTGTTGAGCAATCCTTCATGCCAAACTCTGTTGAATGCCTTTAAAATGTGCAACTCAAATCCCATATATGAGTGATATAGGATAACGTATCTCCTGTCGATCTCTCTTTGCAAAAGTCCTATTGGATATCACTAATTATTCTGTTGGTCTCGTGATACTTTAGTAGTTGCTGATTGACTACACGTTCCATGAATTTGGTGATTAATGGATGCAAGGCAATTGAGCGATAGTTTGATGGCCTGGTTTCCTTGCCTTTGTTTGAAACAGGTTGCACTTGAGTGACTTTCCAAGAAGATGGGTAAATCCCTTTTCGGTAAAACAGAGAAAAAGTCTGGAAGAAAATGGGTGTGAGTTCTTTAACACGATGGCAAGTATTCCGTCTGGTCCTGATGCCTTTTGCGGATCTAATTCTTTTAGCTCCTTACAAATATCACAGTGATGACACTTAACTTCTGCCATGATAGAGTTGACGTTGGATATGGTGGGGAGAGCCTTGCATTGTGGGACGTTTAAGGTAGAGTGCAATGAAAACATTTCATCAAGCATGTTTGGGCTAGTTTTTCTTCGCTGCAGTCACCAGTAAAGAATGTAATTCTACCGTTTTCCTGTGGATCGGCATCTCAACGAAGATTTGCAACCTGCATTAACACTGAATATAAGATTAAAAAGCGGTACCACCATAGCTGAGCCGATTAGAGCGTTGAATTATCAATCCAGAGATATATTTAATGGTGTTAAACAATTTTGTAGTTTGAACAATACCAACTTCTTAGATTTGCCTTGTCTCTATTTGTTGCTAACGGGCAACATTTCTATTAACAATATCGCCAACCGTTTTCAAGAAAGAATTAAAAATCTTGTGTGCATGACGAAGCTTAAGATCCATTTCCACTTAATAATGAGTGCCTGTGGTTGGGATTTTAAATACTTGGATTTCTGATAATATCTAGGTTAATTTGATTAAAAGCTGTTGCTTTGAACCTCCATTTTCTCCTATTCTTGTTAAGCAATAACTTCTTCTGATACTTTCATACTTTATAATACTAGCATCAAATAATTGCCTAATTGTTCTATTGAGAGGAATGCTAATCTAATATAAACATGTTTTGATCATCTATGTGGTTCTTTTTACGGGTCTGACCATAGACATCATAAAATTTGGAAATAATACTTAATGCAACGTGCTAAATTATTAACATATAAAGACAATGGAACTCCGACAAGTTAGTTTTATTGAAATTCTAATGTTGTTGTATCGCACTTTTTCTACATGGAAACTTAATCATATAGTAATATTAGTCATCATAACGAATTCCTATGTTCTTAATAAACACGAAATTTTTCTATACCATTTTGTAACTTTTCCTACTAAATTCTAATCTTTAATGATTCTATCAAATAACAGAACTGTACTTCAGAGGCTTCAAACTAAGTAAATATCAAGTTTATGGTAATGAAATTTGAATATCAAGAAAGAAAATACAGTTAATTCAGTTTAAAGGATTTAAAGGTTTCTGAAGAGTTAAATATAAATCAAAGTAAGACCCTCCGGGCGTCATAATCCTCAAATTTATTCAGTTTCCCCTATTTTACTAAATCAACATCTTTCTGAAACAAGATTTCATTACGCGAAGATGGTTTCGCATCACGCTATAAATTATTTTATCAATCGAAACACTTTGTGCTAATATCTGAGAAAATGTAGCTATATTTGTCCACAGTATTTATTCTTGCCGAAAAGGAACTTACCCATCTTGTTAGAGAGCTACTCGAGTGCAATATGTTCAGTCTAAACAAAGCAAGAAAATTACGCCCTCAAACTATCGTCCAATTGCCTTGCCTCTAATAATCTCGAAAGTCATGGAACGTGTCAGTGAGCAAGTACTAAAGTACTTCGAGACCAACAGAATAATTAGCGATATCAAAACGGCTTCGACAAAGAGAGATCGACAGGAAATATATTGGCCTATGTTACTCATTTACGTTGGATACTTCAAGGGCAACGGCATAGTTTGGCATGACGGATTGCTCAACAAGCTGCCGTTCTTCAGCCTGCCAGCGTATCTATGCAGCTGATTTGCCAGTTTCTTTAAGAATCGATCTCTGCACATTGCAGTTGATGGACATATCTCAGACACCTTCACCATTAATGCGGAAGTGCCTCAGGGCGAGTACTTTCACCAACTCTGTTCCTCATCTATATTAATGATGTACTGACCGAAACCAATAATTCTGTTTACACTTTTGCTGACGGCAGTACCCTTGTCTGACAATTTGGATCAGAAAAACTTTTACCAGCGATTGAGACTTATCGCCGCAGACAGAAGCAGATTACAGCAATTGAAACAACCATGCATTTGCATGACCGTCATAGATTATTTAAAACCGTTTGTTGGTAGAGCTTGCGCAAATGGTTGGTTAGTACCCGAAATTACGTTGTGTTTGTAGTAGTTATTATAGAGTTTGATACACGCTTCTATTATATTAAACTGATAATTACCTACCCTTCTAGGACCACTTTTCTCTATCGCTCTGAGTTTTATGCCAAACTAAGCTAATATTTTAAAACCGCTCTGAAAATAGCCTGCCTTCGTAATGTCAGAAATAAGATAAGATTGGATGCCAAACAACTAATCTATTTGCCACATAATTAAAATATGACATCTCACTCACAGGGGGCTTTTATTAATGTGGATGAGAATACGTAACTAAAACATTCGTAAAGTACAGTGGACAAGTTTACCCCAAACAAAGATTAACTAGGACAAGATGAGACTCAAAGATCTTGTAATTTAAAACACTGATATGTCAAAGCAGTAAACAGGTGTATAGCTAGTAAAAATTAATCTAAGATAATTAAGCGAAGATAGCTCTCTCGCATGATAAAATTCCAGAAATTAAAACAAGACAGTGTAAAAATAAAATGTAGCATTTACAATAAATGAATAAATAAATATATGATAAGTCAAGAACACAGCATGAAATGTCACCGTAAAATTACAAATTCAATAATAATATGAGACAGAAAATGCAGGGACTAACCCAAACTAACCCAACTTATCCAACTACTCAAACTAACCATGTACGTACTACTCATTTACGGAAACAGACAATAACATTAGTGATGTTTAAGTTTGCTGGTTTTATGTCAGATATTCTGGGCTCATTAACACCCGTGTTTGGTAAAGTTACGAAATTGTAACTGGTATAACTTGTTTTTTTGGCATGCAACCAACGGGTCGAGATGTACCGGGTGTTTCACTATAAATGGACTCCCCCTTTAACTGTCTCAACTGACATTTTAGAAGAAAAAACGGTCAATACAAAAAATAAAGGCAATGAAGTGGAGTTTTTTATGGCATAGCACTGTTGTATACAGGGTGTCCCGTAAATGCGGAATTAAACGAAGTTATATATTTTTAAATGGAACACCCTATATATTATTGGATATTTGGATTTTGCGGAGAATTCTAGACATATTTCATAAATAATGTCCTATACCTATCTGATACTGTTTTTGAAATATTGACAGTTGAAAATCCATCATTTGCCAAGTTTGACAGCCTGTAAAATCTAAACGGCTAAAGATAGAGCAAAATGGTTTG
>MU195086.1:4060-16802 GCA_016904865.1 Pissodes strobi | reverse complement strand
GATTTAAAACTAAACTTACTGTCTAACTTGAGCACTGAAATGTTTTACTGAAATACTCCTGAAATTCTTGCAGACAGACAACAATAAATGTTTTCAAATATACAAGCATTCTACGCATTATGATTTAAAACTAAACTTACTGTCTAACTTGAGCCCTGAAATGTTTTACTGAAATACTCCTGAAATTCTTGCAGACAGACAACGATAAATGTTTTCAAATATAGCAACACTCTACATATTTGACTTTAAACTAAACTTATTGTTTACCCAGAACCTGCCAACCTAGCCTCCATTGCTTCTGTTTCACCACTTTCCCTTGACCAATGACGAAGTTCCACCACCTTACTTTACTGTACTTTTCGAACCGACATGAATTTACTTAATTACTTCGTTATATCCACGAGCCTTTAAACTGTGAGGCCCCAATATCGGTTTGGTCAATACTGGGACCATAGTAACAGACTTGAAAAATCAACGTTATATTATAAACTTCTCGCGCCCCAATCGGGCGTAAGGACCCACTACAAATGGATAGGCTTTAAAAATTACCCGAGTCCCAGTTCGGACATTATGACGTGCAGCAAGTGGAGAGAATGTTAAAACTGCTTTTTCTCCGAAAATGTCACGCTTTTATAGCAGGTTTTTGACGCATTTTGTCCTCCAGAAAATCCAGAATCTCTGTACACCTGCATCAAGAAAACACGTGATGTTACGCAATTGGTTTTATTTTCCATCTCCCCGAAGAATTCGGTATTTTTCCATACCGAGCTTTGACTTTTAGATCACACATGTGTTCCAAAGTTCAATCAATGTTCGATCCTTATAAGGTCATATCGTTTTTCTTTCAATTTAATTCGCTGAACTGGAAATTAGAACCGCCCCTGGCGAATAGTGTTCTTTTTTAGACCAAAGTTTGGGGAACCTGCTTAAGAATTCTTTGACCGCAGTTGATCTCTTTTCTAGTTGATTTTGTGCCGCGTTCTCCAAAGTCAAAGTCAAATAAGCTTTATTATCATAAGATGTTATCTTTTCGACAAAGCATGGTAGGTATTACAAGAATATGTAGTCGAATACAAAAGTATACGTCACCGCGTTTTCAAATCGGATCCCGAATCTTGCGCAGTTATTCAACATGCCGTTTATTGAAAATTACTTCAATGGTAAGTGGCTTTGTTAATATTTATTTTTATTTTGTATTGAACGAGTTTAAGTGCTTTTGGCTTACGCTTCCCTTAGATAAAATAACTAACCCCTTATTTTCTTTTTGTTTTTGGCCTTACTTCGTGAAAGTTAAACTTCAATTTGTTTATAATTTTTGTTAATTAAAATAAACTTATTATTTTTAGTTGAACGTTTTCTCCCTGGGTTTTGTTTTATTTATTTATTTTTGTTTTAAACAAATTGTTGAAACAATTCTTAAAATAAATCAGGTGTTGGCCCTTGGTGCGTCACATTACTCCCTCCCTATGCAAAAAGAAGCTTTCTTTTTTTTTCCCATGGCCACTTGGTTTAATATGGGCGTTTAGCCCAAGTGTACAGGTAAATTATTTTACGACGAAATAGGGTGTCAACACACTGGTACTGTGAACCCGGTTACAGTTAATGAACTGAAGGTGACGAAAAGGCCGAATACATAGTAAGTAAAGGAATAGGGTAAATCGGCGTTCATTACACATGGGACTTTTTTAATTTTTTATTTATTTTCTTTTGTTTTAAACAAATTGTTGAAACAATTCTTAAAACAAATCAGGTGTTGGCCCATGCCGTTACATTACTCCCTCCCCATGCAAAAAGAAGGAACTTTGGTTCCTTCCTTTTTTTTCCCATGGCCACCTGGTTTAATATGGGCGTTTAGCCCAAGTGTACAGGTAAATTATTTTACGACGAAATAGGGTGTCAACACACTGGTACTGCGAATCCGGTTACAGTTAATGAACAGAAGGTGACGACTAATCATAGTCAAATAACATCGCCTCTCTTGTAACTCGTTTTGGCGCATTCAGTATACTTCCCTTGGTAGTGAAAGAGACTGAACCGTCAAGGGTCAAATTCGTCACGCTCGGCTATATATAACCCTACTCGAATAATTTAAGTATTTAGAATTTTTCTCGAAAACGGCTGGTTGTCTAATTTTGCACTTTTTTGGACAACACTTTTAGTTATACAACACGTCAGCACAAAACATTTTGTTACTGGAAAACCGAATAATCTGGAGCAACAAAACTGCTTGCACATTGAAGAGAAGGGTTACGAGTACAACATACCAAAAATAGTATCGATACGATTGAAAATGCCGAATTGGTGTTTTTTTTATTGAAAAGTAATTGCCAATGCAACTTAGAAAAAAACATTTCCAGATCCGTAAACATTCCTGCTATAAAAAAATGTCTTATCATTTTTTCAATTATTCAGAGCTGAAGAATTTAAACAAATTATATTTTCTAAGACAAAATAAATTGTCATTCATTGATTATCCAAATTGTTATGTTTTGTGTTCATTTCAGAACATTATCGATCTGAAGTCGCTAAAGCCTTTCGAAGACTCCATTCGAGAATGGTTCAAATTGCAGGAAGAAGAAGTTTCGGATTGATGCAGCGGATGCATCACTTTTAGATTAAAATTATGACAAAAATATATTTTTCAGTGCAAAAAAATATTAATGATAACCTCTACTTAGTGTATTATGTAAATGATTTATTTTTTATACTTATGTATATCTAGGATTGAATATGTCTAGTCATATACCTCCTTACTGGGGTTAGAGCTTAAGGCGGGTTTGGGTGTTAACGATTAACAATAAAATTACATTTGCGAAATAATGTCTAGTAATGGAGGATGGAGGTGTGTTCATCAACCGGAATAGTATGCTTAACGCCAAAACTCGCCTGCTAATTCATAATTAAGTATTTATTTATATATTGTGGCAACTAGGGAACTAAACTGCTGGCCATTTGCTTTCGAGCAAGGAAAATTTTGCCTAAATTTAAAACTAAATATTTTCTTAACCAGACATGATATCGACCTACGGTTTTTAATGATTATTAGACTTATCCCTTAGGAAAAACCTTCCAATGTGGGATTTTTTTAAACATTAAAAAAATATTATATACAGGGTGTGAAAGAAGACGGTGATTTTTGCTCCAACTTCAATAGCATGTAACTTTCACAATATTTTTTTAAAATGTTGTTACTCTACGTCAATTGATTCACTGGTCTATAGCAAAGAAAGTGGTTTGTCAAATTTTTGATATCTGCTATATTTTCAGAGATATTGATTTTTTTGTAAAACCTTGATTTTTTCAACTTTTTGGTAGCTAGACCCCACTGTGCGTTATATCGTGCAAACTTTATTAATAATTATCATTATACCTTACGAAAAGCTTTTTTATGTTCAGTAAAAAAATTGTACCTAAATGTTGTGATGTGCAGTGGCGTACTTATAATCACTTATACTATGGTTTATGAGTATCTCACAATTTTTCCCGATTGTTTTGTATTGGAAAGTACTTGCCTCTAGATTAAGCAAGTTTTATCCTTATTTTTTATTTTTTAATATTGCACTGTATCTACATGTATTTTTTACAGTGTGTCTAAAAATTTTTTTAAAAATTATAATTTTTTTAATTTAATTTTTGGAAAAGTTTTATTTATTTATTTCTAATACAGCACTATTCCTAAAATTAAACTTGTTTTGAAAACCCTTAAAATTAAATATCGCTAGTTTGATGTGTTTGATTTTGCGAGCGAGTACTTTTCAATACAAAACAATCGTGAAAAGTTGTGAGGTGCTCATAAACCATAGACATATAGTGATTATAAGTACACCACTGCACATCACAACATTTAGGTACAATTTTTTTACCGAACATAAACAAGCTTCTCGTAAGGTATAATAATCACTTACAAAGGTTGCACGATACAACGCACAGTGTGGTCTAACTGCCAAAAAGTTGAAAAAAGCAAGGTTTTACAAAAAAATTTGTATCTCTTAAAATATAGCAGTTATCAAAAATTTGACAGACCACTTTCTTTGCTATGGACCAGTGATTCAATTGATGTACAGTGACAAAATTTAAAAAAATTATTATGAAAGTTACATGCTATTGAAATTGGAGCAAAAATCATCGCCTTCTTTGACACCCTGTATATAAAAATTTTTGACAGTTTAAAAAAATCCTACATTGAAAATTTTCTCTTAAGGGACAAATCTATTAACCATTAAAAACCAGAGATCGATATCATGTCTGGTTAAGAAAATATTTAGTTTTAAATTTAGGCGAAATTTTTGTTGCTCGAAAGCAAATGGCCAGCAGTTTAGGTGAATCTCAGATATTTTTATAATTGTTTTCTATTAAAGAATCTGTTTGTCTGTTTTCTATTAAGACCTTCTGTAATGTGCATAAGTTGTGGTTGTTTATTAAATAAAATAAAAAGCGTGGCTGTCGACACTTGATTCATATTATAAAGATAGAAAATTCAGAGCGGTTATATTATTCGATAAATGAATGAAAAGAATAAAATTATTGAGCCAACGCTTGACATATATTAAAAAGAGAAAAAATTCAGAGCAATCAGATTAACTGGTCCGACAAACTTGTAAATAAATTAAAATAAAATGTTTGAGTTATATTAAAAAGTTATATTAACAGATAAACAAACGAATCAATGGAAGATAAAACTTCTATACAATACCCCAAATCCGGTCGTCGAACTCTGGTGGAGGCGCCGGGCACCTATAGATACCTCAGGTATATACTGCCTCTCGATGGCCCCGAGGGGAAGATCTAGCCGAGGTCTCGATAGCTCGGTGTCGAGCTTGGCTGATAAATGCTGCTGGTAAAGCCTGCTTCCAACCCACTAGAAAATGGTGGTTCTGACCTGCCGGTAGAAGTAGTGGCCTGCTGGTAAAGTTGTGGCCTTCCAGAAAAAGTTGTGGCCCTCCAAAAAAAACCCTGAAATAAACCAGTGCGCATTAGACAAAACCCCCTTACTTTAATAAAACCATCCCCCCCCCCCCCCTTGCATAAATATATCTTCTTTATAAAACAAACTCCCCCAGAAAAAACCCATGGACTTGCAATGCCCATCAGCAAATAAAAGAGATAAGGGTGTTCAGACGACAACTTGAATATAACAAAGATAGGGATGAATCACCCCTAAAAGAAAATATAAACTTTCCTATACGATCAAAACTAAAGTTACATTAAAATAAAAATTCAGATTAGATAAAATGGAGTAGATAAGAAAACATATGGGACGCAAAAGCAAATGGCGGACCATGCACAAAAAAAAGGTTAGCACAGATAAAGCAATTAAATCATTAATTTAGGCAAAAAAAATAACAATAATTACCTCGATCGTGTGTGAGGGCTAAGGAAAATTCGACGGTCTCGGTCTTATCTGACAAACCTGGAAGCCAATAGGAAAAAATGCTTACCCAGTACAGTATGTAGATCCCGGAGTCTCTGACTGCACTAGCAGAAGGCTTCTCTCCTCGCCGAACGGTCAAACTAGAAGGACTCTCGATCGTTTTCGTCAATTTGCCTTTCTCCTTAAACCTACGTCTGATGAAGAAGTAGTGATGGACTGAAACAAGCCGAACGATCTCGATACAAGGAACAATTGTAAGACAATAAACGACTGAGTTCTCGTTTATTATGACGGTAACATGACGGCGGAAGCCACAATTAAAGCATTGAAATTAAATGATTCAATAAATACCAGATAATATTCCCTAACAAACGATAAACTTTTAAAAAATTAAATCGACAGCTGACCTTTAAGAGAAGTAGTACATTCCTATTACTCCGGAATGAACCTTACAAAAACTGAAGCCTGCCGTATGAATATATTTAAAAGCAGAGATCCCAAAACGATCTAACAATCTTCAGAAATGGCGACCAATGATTGGAGGTCAGCAACCAAGGGGTTCCCAAAAGGTTATGAAAACAGATTAAAATTAAAGTATGGATCGACGAGCCAAATGCAGCGTATTTGCAGGCTTTACTAACAGAATTCTTAAAAATATAAATCGGTTCGTTGACCGTTCTACGGTAATATAATATAAATCAAGCTAAGCTATCTTAATAACTATGTGCTACGTTTATCAACTAAAATAAATATAGTCACAACGTGTTATAAAAGCTAAAACAAATATATCGTTAATCTATACCTAGGATAGAGTTAATTTACATTAAGAAAAGCGTCAATTTCAAGCAAATTGTCAGCAAATCGAATCAATAAATTTAGAATTAATAAACCGATGAGTGCAAAATACAGCATCTTTTTTATAAATGAGGCATATAAATTAAATTTTAAAAATATTTGCCACCGGCAAAATCGGAGTGTTACAAAAGTTACGAGGGTGCTAGCTTATATATGAAGTTACGTAGTACAATACCGTATAAGTAGTACTTTTAATACTCCAGCACACTTATATTTTCATATAGTTTTAAGTAGAAATAGTATACCTATTATTTGTTTGAAAACACAATTGAAAAAAATCTATAAATAATGCAAAATAAAACAATTTAAAAATTATATTTTAAATTCCAATTATAACCATCAAAATATCGAAAATAAATGAAAAAATTAATATTTTCACTTTAAATGGGTAAAATTGCACCTAATAATTTAGTATGCAACGCCACTGGTGTATCGAAATGCTAATCGTTAAATAGATAATAGAGGCTATACACTCGTGTCTATATACAGAAAATTTCCGACCTTCGGACCTGCGCATTTGGCAGTAGCCTGGTGTTCGAATATTTCACTTCACGCATCGCCCTCTGCTCGCTTCGGGTTACAAAAGTAACCCGAGGCAATGCCCAAAATCAAGAAAAAACAGGAAAAAAACACTGAAAAATATATAATTTAGTACGTACGCATGCGAGAAAGTTCAAAATTGCTGTAGGTCAACGCCACCTATAGATGGCGTTGTGTAGGTAGACGCGAATAATGGGATTTTTAAGATCCTTTACACCAGTAGAGCACTATTTAAAAATCGACCTCTCCTATTGGTCGATCCATCTCATATTACAATATGTGTTTGGCAAAGAATAAAAATGTCCTTCTCTTTGTCTTTGTGATGCAATCAATTTGTTGCAAGAGCTCTCGTGATCGAGAGGTTTAGATGGTTGGGTGTCCTCTGGACTGCCCGGGTTCAAACCCCCGTTGCTTTTTGAAGTGAAAACTTCTTTAGGTCCGTTTTGCGTTTTTTCCTGGGGATTGAATTCAGTAAAACTGTCACCCATCACGCGTCACGCTCGGATGTATGGCAGGTTTCCGTATAACACCCATGGACAAGACCAAATGGGAACGATAGCACAGCGAACAGCGATGGTACCGCGTTTGAGTGAATTTGAATGTAAACCTGTGCGTTTACTTACTTGAGTTTCGAGACAAGGCTCGATTACTTGTGGTTCGAAATAAGACTCGATTGTAGAATTCCCATGGATGAGACCAATGGGGACGCCAGTAGAGCGTCATACTTGTAAGAGTTATGGCACTCAGGGTGTCGATAAATACCTTTTTGTAGGCTTGAGATGACGATGATTATAGCTGGATACCACTATGTCACATGAGTAAAGAACTAGAGAGATTATGAGGTCTCAAAATGTGAAAACTTGCCGGCATGGCGGCTTAGCGCCAAGCCAGCGGGAACAGCGCCTTTAGCGCGACTTACTTAGTTGTGGTTCAAGATGCTACTTTTTTTAGTGTTTTATCTATGGATGCTACTTCATACTGATAACTGAATTCTACATCTACAACGGACAACGTGACTAGATCAAGATCAACTTGAAGGAGTTGTTAACGCCCCCTTGTCACCGCCCCTTCTGGCGGGATAATCTACATCCTCCGGAAATAGGAAGGGCAAATGATGTAAATACTGAGAAGTTATGTAAAACTTTACGTCAGCGATTGTCTAAAATAACCTTATAAATCTGGTTGAAATACGTTAACTAGCTTTTACAAAATTCGATTGTTAAAGATCGGAAATTTTGAAGCCAACTTGATTACCCCCGTTAAGAAACAGTGATTGGCCAAATGTGCGAATGTATTCCTGCATAGTGTAACTGATACGGCCTTGGGGGTTAGAAATACATGGAGGTAATTGGTTTGCACGAATTTTGCTGCTGGATGAAGGACTGCTTCTTTGACTGGGTGCCGGTGCAGATGAGTAAACGTTGTTACAACAGATGGCGCTAGTAATATTGCTGGTAAACGTGTTTTAAGATACTTTACAGGTGTAGACGACTATATCAAAATCGGCCTCTCCTATTGGTCGATCCATCTCGTATTACAATATGTCTTCGTTATGCAATAAATTTGCCGCACGAGCTCTCGTGGTCGAGAGGTCTAGGTAGTTGGGTCCCACCTGCACGGTACAGGTTCAAATCCTCATTTTTTTTTAATTTTTTTTTGAGATTATGTTTCCAAATAGTTTTTTTTTACTTTTAGTATGTCTTGGGTTAGCACCTGGTTAGTTTCTTTTTCATGAGCCCCTGTAGCGAGAGAAGCGAGCGGAGGGCCGTACGGATCGACCAATAGGAGAGGTCGATTTTGATATAGTCGTCTACGCCTGTAAAGGATCTTAAAACGCCCGGGAAACAGCGGCTTTTGTAGAAAGCGCTGTGATTGGTCAGATGCCTTTCGAGGCCGCTTTAGCTTTCTAGACTGCCGGAAGCGTGTTTTAAGATCCTTTACACAAATAGTGCACTATATAAAAATCGGCCTTTCCCATTGGTGGATCCGCATGGCCCTCCGCTCGCTTCGCTCGCTACGGGGGCTCAAGAAAAGGAAACTAACCAGGTGCTAACCCAAAATCAAGAAAAAAAGCTGTTTGGAAACATAATCTTTAAAAAATAATAAAAAAAGCAACGGGGTTCGAACCCGGGTTTTCTAGGTTAGACCCAACGATCTAAACCTCTCCACCACGAGAGCTCTTGATAGAAATCGATTGCATCACGCAGACATATCGTAATACGAGATGGATCGACCAATAGGAGAGGTCGATTTTTACATAGTGCACTATTTGTGTAAAAGATCTTTAAATGCTTAACTCTTCCAATAGAAATCGCTACTTAATAAAGTAACATAAAATGCAATTATTTCGAATTTTTGCGGGAAACTTCCCTAGCGTCATCTAGGTTTACCTTTCATCATGCGAGACAAAGACTGAGAATTTTGACACATAGTTGAGTGTCTCTCTCTCTGACATGCGGATTCATAAGGGGCTTGCGCATATACGTAATGTATATGGGCTTGCGCGAGTTGAGCGGCGTTGCCGAAGTTTGCCATTTTTCTTATTTGCAAATTTTAAGTTTTCAAAAATCTATCCATGTAGTTTGTATTATCCTATTTTTTTGTTACCTGGAATATCTGGAAAATTCATGAAACAAGGTATATTTTTTAGTGTAATATAAATTGAATTTGTCCCAACCCGTATAATAGATATTACAATAATTAAATTCGTGTTTAAGCAGAAAAAAGTTATAAATAGGATTGTATCTGTTATATCCCGACCTAATCGCATTTCAATCAGAACGTTACGTAGTACAAAAGTACGATGAGTAAATGGCACCGATCTCCATATACCTAGGTAAACAGCCACAACAATGGAATCAGCTGATTTTCGCAAAATTCCCTGTTCCGTCGGCGTGGCAACGTCGCAAAGAAAAGTCCTGTCGAGTAGGAAATTGTGGAGTGTAGTAAATATCATATACGTATATTATATATATGGCAAATATGTACCGAAGCCGCGTTCGTTTTTGTCATTTTTTTTCCTCGATTTGCCCTAACATTTTGACAGGCACGTGACTTGGATTTTCTTTTTAAATACACAGAACTCGTGACTGTCAAATTTTTAGAGCAAATCGAGGAAAAAGATGACAAAAACGAACGCGGCTCGAGAAGATATCGTGAGTTCACGGCCTACTATGCGACGAGCCAGGCGAAAAAGTTACAAAGCACGTTCGATTGTGCGATTTTCATGTTTTTTTAATGAGTGATTCAACCAGGCAATATTATCATTATTTTTGCTGATGATAAAGGTTTGTTCTAGCAGCGATTTCAAACGGTTTCAAACCGTACGGAGTTTGCGCATAGCCATATAAGCGACGCTTATATCGTTATGCGCAAACTCCGGACGGTTTGAAACCGTTTGAAATCGCTGCTAGAACAGATCTATTGAACAGTTCTTTGTCATTTTTCGCAATTATTAAAGAAGCAATGATTGCCTTGGGCCGGAGTCCATCAATCACGACCGAATCATAAAATTTCGCAAAATCTAGTCACCCCATTGATTTGTATAGGAGTGGATAAGCAATAGCCTGTCGCATTACTCAAAAGTGGCAACCTATGGGCGAAAAAACAGGTGTCTGCCCATGACAAAATCGACGCAAAATGGAAAAACGTAAGCAAAGAAGATACCGTTTTGTCATGCGCACTAAAACACTTGCCGTCTCAGCAGGCCTCGGTCAGGATCGAACTTGGCTTTTGTCTTTGACGTGTTTTCGTTTTGACGGCGCGGCGTTTTGAGTTAATAATTCGAGTTTTTACTTTCTTTGGACCTAGTGTCTGTAGTTGCTTAATTGGTTTTAGTTTAGTGGTTCATGCTTGTGCTTTGTGCGTACCCTATTTTGATTTTCGTTCTAATTGAACAATACGCTAGTAAACAATGGGCGATGCTACCAAAATAGAATCCCGAAAGTGTATGGTTGTGTTTTGGAGTAGTAGAGACAAAATACCCGGGATTTTCTATTTCAAGTAAGTCTAATTATTATAAGTATTACTTATTTACACCTTGTTGTTTGTTTCACTATGCTAACTGGGGCCCATTTCACAATCGGCAAGACTGCTCTACCCATATATATAAAAAGATTATTACATATATGGCTCTACCGAATATTTGGTGAAATAATCACTTTCGAAGTCCGGGGCTGCCTATTTACCTTCACGGGCAACAGCTAGCTCCTACTAATTTTCTAATGCGCAAGTCCAAATAGAAATATCTTTGTTTACATTTCGCGGTCGTAAATTTGCCATTTTGATCTATTTATTGCTTATCCACTCCTATACAAATCAATGAGTCACCCTAGGTTTAGAAATATGGATGGAACATTACTACATACAAAATTTGTTGAATTTGATTGCCAATTTCTAAATTCCCCATGCACTGGTCATGGTCAAGCGCACGAATTGCCCTTAATTGAAATTAGATGTAGAGGCGACTTTGTGCGTAGAATATTCTCAAAAAGAAACAGGAGTGAGGAGTGTGCCTTGAAACTTGACCTAATGCGCCACATCTAGTTACCCTGTGGTGGAAACCAGTGCCGTGTCGTTACGTACTTTTTTGGTTTTTTATTTTAGAAAAAGAGGTGTTCCCTAATGAATGATTAAAGCAGAAAGGCAATTAATTATGTGAAGTTGCACATTTTGAACTGCATCTTTATTTAGGCAATTACTAAACACAGCATATGGGATTATTTTTCCTTTGTCCGACCGGAAATGGTATCTTTCTTTGTGTTGAGTGCGAGTTGAATCATCGCTTTTTCACTTATTCCTCTTGCTTGGATGGATACAGAGGCGTTCTTTCGAACAGCGCACCTACAAGTGTATGACGTGTCCTTCCTCGTTAGGAGCCAAAGCCTATTCAGGGTTCATCGGCCGTATTGTATCCAATTACAAAATGATTTATTATTTTATATTGTTAAGATGGCAAAATAGCTTAGTTTGCATAACCTACTCTTGTGTTTTATTGCGTTCACACATAACCAATCGAAATTTGTCCGCCATCTTAGAAACAATTTACGACACGTAAATCTATCGTTATCGTTAGAAAAGCAATTTATGCCAAGTTAATAGGTACAGTGTTGTAAGCTCGAGCAAATATGTGAAAGAAGCAAAAGAACGTTGCCAAATTAAATGTGGTCTTAACTCCGCCATTGCCGGTCCCAAGCCCGGATGAAAAAGGAGGAGGGGGGTAGTCTTCCGCTCTATTACTGAGTCATTTTAGTCCCAGCATTGAGTTACATAGCTTTTCATGATCGTCTCCTTTATTTTGGTTGAAATGTATAGACTGACGCCACCCTTTTTCAAAAGTCGCCGTTTCTTCAAGAGTCCTAATGGCATGGTTCCGATTGGCTTGGTCATCCCACATACCTTCGGGGAAGATGGCCGAAGTGACGCGTGCGTACTGAGAAGAAGAGTGGAGCGTTCGGTTAGCAATTTCAATGCAAACTAATCAGAGATCTCTATTGACTACCACTAAGCTTTTCTTAAATTTATGATGATTGTTCTTCATATTTCAGGATCCAGCTTACTCAATGCCTTAGTGAAAAGACTTAATAGCTTCGCAACCCACATGAAATTTGACTGAATTGTAAATGTCCTAGGTATTCTTTCATTTTCAGCTTCTTTTTGTTGTCAACTTCATTGGATCGATGAATTGGATTGGATTAGCGCGAATTTATCCTCTGGGACCAGAAGCCGAAGTCGTCCAATCTATTAACTAGAAGAACAAATAAAGAGTAAATCCTCTACAGCAGGACAGTTTATTTCCTCCCCACTTTGCCATGTATGTCATCGAGATCCTTCAATTCAAATATTCTATGCTTCTAGCATGAACTTCCTGCCACTCACATTTCAGTATCTGCTTAATTTTGTCCGGCATTGGTAACCGACGCCGCCCTTTTTCAAAAGTCGCCGTTTCTTCAAGAGTCCTAATGGCATGGTTCCGAT
>JAEQML010070413.1:0-16803 GCA_016904865.1 Pissodes strobi | reverse complement strand
TAAATTTGTGCAGTTTGCGGAGGTCCAAATTAACCAGTAATTTTTATCCGGAGCCGTTGCAATTTGGCGATGCGGACGGATAAAATTAGTTAAAGTTTAATTGGTCTCAACGGCGCCATACATAATCAACCCAAGTACGACACGGAACCGGAAAATGAAGGGTAAAAAGAACACGATCGATCCGCAGGGAATATATTAAACATCGTGACGACCCGAATTTATGTTCGGAAATTCTATACTTTCAAAATTTTATTATGCCCCAAAATAGTTAATGTGCCCAATAAAAGGATATTAAATTACGAATGTATTTATCGCCTGGCTGCGTAATTTCCATAATTTGGGAGCAATTTATTTTGTTCAATGCGGCGCATATGTAATAATTTAATACATTTTGTAATAGTCAATTTATTTTAATAAGTATGTAGATTTATGACCAAATGGATACGTGGACCGTAGGGATATTCTTTAAATTATTTTTGGAAAAATATAGTGAAAAGGAAATTTATTGTTTCAAATATACGTGTGGTAGAAGTACCTATTAAACTTGTAAATTACGTATACAAACAACCTTTTAATTCCTTATTTTCAAGTTGAGGGAGAGACAGTTCATGTTATATTTTTTACAATAACCGTAATCGAAAAAATATAGTGAGAGGAAAACCTGTATTTTCGTATCGCGTCTAAAATAATACTAATAATACTTATTCTAATTGGCGCAAACTTTCACCTCGACTTAGAAGAGACCGAGGGTGAATTAAATCAAATAAAAAAAATGAAAATTGAGTGAATTTGCAAGTACAGAAGCGTAAGCTAGAACGAGTCGTCTTAAAAGCGTGCAAATAGGCCCTAGCTCTAAGGCCGGAGAGTAAGGATAGGTTTGATTTATAAGGCGCCACGGGCTTGTAGGCACCAGCAATAAATATCCCAAAGCTGAAATATGGTACTCGTTTTAGCCTAAGCTTGGGAACTACCAAGAGAAAATTACTTAAATAAATTCGAAATTAATTTGATTTTGTTAATGCTTAGTATTGTGGTGATATATAGGATAATATAAGCAGTATTGGATATTCTGTGTGTAGCTCAATACGTGGTGCTTGTGAGCTATAATACAGGAAAACAGTAGAAGGAGATACAAGAGAAGCAAGGAAAAAACGAAACATTAACAGAAACGAGAGCAAGGAGTATTCAACTATTAAAGGAAAATTAATAAGAGAAAAATGCAGAAAGAAATGTACAAAAAGAATTGATAATGAACAACGGTACAAAATATTTGAAGACTATTGGAAATTAGGAAGCTTCAACAAGAGAGTGACATTTATTTCAGGCTCAATTTTAAAACAAGAAAAGAAAACTCAGAAGGTTGGTGCTACAAAAGCAAGAGAATGTAACTATAAGTATCTTTTAAAACTAAATGGAAATTTAATAGAAGTGTGTAAAGGGTGTTTTAAAAAAAACATTTGATTTATCAAATAAATTTGTTGAACCGGTTATAAAAAAGACTCTCTTCACAGGCACAACATTGGACGATGAGAGCGGTCATCATCCACCAAAGAACAAAATTGAAACAGACAGAATTGTATATTCGGATGATGATTAGTGTAAAAAGGTTTAAGTTAAAAATTTTTTTTGTGTATTTAGAGTTATCTTTGTTATTTTCTAAAACGAACATGTTTTTCTTCTTGTTAAGGATGATTTTTTATACTTCAAAGGTAAATAAAACTTTTGCTACAGAAACTTTAGTTTAATTCATTATGATCTTTTTCAAAATTCAATTAAAATTGGACCTATTTTAAACTCCATAAATCTCAGTTCTACTGTTTTCTACTTGTCTCCCTTTACACGCGCAGGAGCGAATTAGGCTCCTTTGTTCACTCGAACCTGATCAAATCAGTAGATTGGGCGCTGTATTCGTTAATCAATTATTAGCCAGACTCTATCTGACCATAAAGGCACTCTTCTTAGAGGCTAGAAAACTAGACCAGGAACTAGGCCATACAACGCCAAATCTACGGAAAGGAAGCGAGAGTTCCCTAATAAAAATACCTGTACAAATCGATATTCGGCAAAATATTTCGAGTTATTCGTCGCAAATTTCGTGAAACCATACCCGATTATTCTAACTACGAGCCTGTTTCAGCCAGTTAAAAATGTTAAAAGTATCGACTATCAAGAGTAAAGCAAGCAGAATTTTAGATCTTGATTTAGAAGAATAAAATAAGTTAAATTTTAAGTTTCGACTTAATTATTAAAATTAGCAAAAGAAAAAAAAAAGAATTTAATTAAAGCTAAATTCTTGAGTAAAGAAAATTACGGTTTGGCGTATTTTGGTCAAGGAGATAAATTTAAGTTGAATCTCGGGTTTATTAACTAGAGTGATGAATAATACGATTAGGCGTTAATATTTAAAGATATAAAGGAGAGAAAAGGGTAGAAACAAATACTAATAATAAAGATAAGGTAGCTCACATTCAGTTTGTGGCTTCTCAGCTGTTTTCCAGGTGGAAAGGGAAAAAACATATACTTCCTCCGACGAAAGACTCTAACGGTGTCCTGAACGAGTCATAATCCAGAGACCAGACTGACGTGGTCTAATGACTGAGCTTTATGGACTAGTAAATGAAACCCTGTGAGTTGAAATACTCTGTCGGTTGAAGTAACCCGACGGTCGAAGTACTCCTACGGTCTAAGTAGAACATCAAAATATTCAAGGTTCTGCATGTAACTCATGACCAAATGACATTTAAACTCAGACAATAAAAAAATAGAGAAAAGAGAACAGTGAAAAAAAAAGAAATTACCTGTAAAGGGTTGCTATACGACTAGCTCGTTGGAACGCTCAGGTAGGTTGTGGACGGACAAAGAGGCTTTTGTAAAGAATTAAGACGCAATTAAAATCCACTCACGGGCGGCGTCTCAAAATGGCGACATTCGTAGTTGAGAGACAAAAAAAAACAAATTCACTCACCTACTTAAAGCAGCATCAAATCCCAGTTATGGGGCGAGTTCCAGACACTAACGAACAAAAGTCCAACGTAAGCAAAATAAGGCCTGAGACTAGAAATTGGTCGCTGGGAACAATCCCATGAGGCAAAACAAAAAAACTTCCAACAGGATCACTCTGCTTTAAACGGCAAGCCAACGTAGAGTGATTTCCTTGAAATCTTTCCGGAAGCAGACGCTTCTTTTCAATATTCCCACTACAACTACGCCTGGCGAATAAGAGTATAGTTATCCGTCACGTGGCCACGAGCTGTCATACCCAATAATTTATATAAAGCTATTTCGCAAGAAAAACGCAGAACTTATGTACCAAAGCCCATCTTAAAAAATGCTCGACCTAGCTAAAAGAAAATAACCATTCGACCCGCTATTCATTAGGGAAACATACAAAGGTAAATCACAATTTCCGCGACGTCAACACAAAAAAAAAGAAAGTCCCCAAATGGCAACGCACGTTCAGGAGTTGATACCACAAATCGCTACAGAAAACTACTCTAAAGATAACCCAGATGATCCTAGTTTTGAATTTCCGGTAGAAGGCAACTTAAGAAAAATCGCCAATATGATACACGGTTATGGAATAGGTAAACACGCTCCATCACAGTGAATCAGTACGAAGTTTATTAAGTCATCACGAGATTTCGTTTATCGTTAAACTATCGTACAATGTACTCGGTTTGCGATAAGCGGCAAATTATTCCACCGTATAGATTTGATTTTGCAGATTATAATATACCGTTCCGCATAGTAATAACAGCAACCCGATTCCTAAGGACATTAGACACTTCTGCTTTTAGGCTCCGCAAGACTCAATTTTCTTCCAAGTTTTCAACTTAGACATAAAGACGGGAAATTGACACCTCAAGTTTCGGGTTAGGCTAGGTTATCGCCTTCATATTCTTAGTAGAAAGCGTTAGGCCTATTACTCGTTTTTATTTTAAGACGCCCGATCTATTTGGACCTATTCGCAGGACCTGATGGTCGTAAAACGCGAAGCCAGCAATTGAAAATGAAAAACGATACATATAAATTTACTTACTTGTTTATTGTTTGCTTTTCTTCAAGAAAAACCCTCGGTTATATATTCCCGTATATGTGCAGCTATTAAAACGTCGTACAACTTAAATAAACTTGGTGCATGCTGCACCAAGGTTAAACATTCCTGAAATTCCGTAATGCTCCTTCGAAGCTTTTACCCACTTTTCGTCTCCGGAATATGATAATATACTTTCCTACTTATCTCTGTGTGTGTGTGTGTCTGTGCGCTTATACGACCGTCGTGTTTGCACATATACCGGAGAAACGTAATCTTGCTCGGCGGCGGAAAAACCCAAAAAGAACAAAGTGGAAGAAGTAGGATAAAGACAAAATAAAGACGCATACACACATGTTCCTTTTGAAGTCGACTAAATCAAGTTACCGGATAGTAACGGGAAAGTAAAAACAAAAAAGTCCCGGCAAGGGCCGAGTCGCTGTCTTGTTTCCATTTTAAGCATTCTTGTTTGCTTTGTTTCCAGTTAGATAAGTAACTTACTTAAGAGTCCTTTTTGCTTTCGAATTGTTAAGGTAAATTAGAGGGGACATGGCTGGAAATCTAATAAAGTGCTCGGCGCCATGAGGTGCTGCATATGAGACTAGAATATACCAATGATATATGATAGGGGAGAATGGGGCACATTGAGTCGAACAAATTTTGCACTGATGAATGAATAAAAAAAATATTTAGATTAGGTCAAAGTGTTGTGTAAATAGGGTGGTACTATTTTCAGAGTAGAAATAAATGAAGGCCATAACTAAAAATTGAACATTAAACCATCAAAAAATGCTTCCCAAACATTTATGCCATCTATGCAGTATAAAAAATGAATGAAAGTCACAGTCAAGCGTCATGGCAGCGCTGTCAAAACTACAAATTCCTGCTAGTTTTATGCGCAAAGCCGGTGCAAATAAGAGAGGGAGGGAATACTGTTGTCTGGTGGAAGTTATTCTGAATGAATTCTCGGGGTAGACGTTGCCAGTTGCCTTTATTGTCAGGTGGTCATTCTCGTTGAGTTTTGAGTTTCAGTTTTGAAAGGGTAGTGTTTGGTAATTAATTTTCATTTTGTACCTAATATGCCTATAGTCAACTTAGTAATCGGTCTAAGAGGCTGAGTTCAAATTTCTTCACCACAGATCACGAAGATTCTCAGAATTTAAAGCCCTGCACATGACCAACTTCCAATGGCTTTTTTATGATACTTAACACTATAGTCCTATTCAAATCTTAGTTCCTAACGATCCTATTATGATTATAATAAAATGCATACAAATATAAGAAAAAGCTTATAGATGGAAAAACTAAAAATAATACAAAGGGTAGTGATGTACTAGGTATATGTTTGGTTTCAACTATAAAGTAGAATAACACACTAGAGCAACTTTCTATTTAAAATGCCAAAGCTTATGGGCTCCTAGGATTCCTTTTACGGGAATGTAAATATATTTTTCTTTGCGATAGATATGTTCACGAATCTTATGCACCCACAAAAATTTGTTTCGAATGCTACGGCACTTGACTTTAAGGCCCTCTCAATTAAGTATCAGACAAAAACTGATACTCAAACTTTGAACGCTACTTCCCTATAGAGGGCTGAAGAATCTATTGACACGAAAGCCAAATAGTAAGCCCTCGTAGAACAAAAAGCGCGGTATGCTTTGCGTTTGAAACGTATTTAAAATATCAGGTGTGCACCAGCAATTTAGCTGAGAGTTAAAGAGGGTGATATTGTGTTTGGGTTTATTGAGGTGGCAGTTAAAAACGCTGATTTTAACCCACCGTGAAATTAGAGCTTCAGTCCGTTGTATAAAGGGATTCGTGATGTTGTGTCGGTTAATCTCGAGTAAATACTTTAGCGAAATATATATAGGCAATTCGAAAATATCATCTGCAACTTGCGTTGTTTTAACTGTAATTACTAAGGTCCTTTCTTTCGCTCCGAAATACGGATAAAATATTAATAAAACTTAACGATTTAAAGCTATCTGCCCGGACTGTTATTTTGGCGTGCACTGCCTTGCAATGCATCCGACTCGACCTTCCCGCTTTCGCGATAATTGACCGTCCCCGTAATGGACGACCCGTCGATGTCCGTTTGTTTTTCCCACTTTAATTGGTCGTTTTCTCCTGTCGCATCGAAGTGCAAAGCGAAGTTAAGCTATGGCTATTTAATCTCTAGTAATATCTCCGGGAGCCTGCACTGACTCTCTAATTCCGTTGCAATGAGAATTAGAATCGATTTGGTATGTGGTATGTTTTTTTGTGTCACTGTCACTATATCGAGCCGAGAGTTCGATGACATAGGAATTACTGGAAAACTGTCTTCAATGCGAGTGCAAGAAAACTCATACCATGGAAAGCAAAACATTTTTCACTTTCCTCATTCAATAGCCAAATCAAAAGCATGAAAATTTAAGGAAAACCGGGTGATCAATCGTAGGATGTATAAAAAGTGTCAAGTCCGTTTAAGTCAGGGGCGGCGAATATGGAATCGAAGCAGCAAGATAATGTATATTAAATAAAAATAGTGGTATCGGTCTATATATAACTCTTTCAGTCCATCCAGTAGTTACCAACTAACTCCCTTCAATACAATGAACATTTAACGTATGATTTCCAATTTTCCCCTGGTATTGAGTCAATCTCTCTACTCGTAATATAAGTTTACTTAAATCTTTAATTGAAAGTTCGTTAGTGCTATGGTCTCGTATATGCGTTTTCATTGCTGCCCCATACGAGTTCAAGTCTTCAAATCGGATACAAACGAAGGTAGCCGTATGTTCTCGATTACGTAAAAGGGCGTCAATTCTATAGTTTTTCTGACTGTAGTTACTTCATATAATTGAATTTTTCTCCATGTAGGATCAAATCTTAGATTGTTGATCTGCAGCCAAGAAAGCACATGAGATTTTGTAGAGTATTTAGTTGGTGTTTTATTATTCACATGATATCATAAAGGATATTATCCGCTACCACGACTGATTCTGGTGGAATGGTTTGTTGCCCGCAAATATAGAAGGTATGGAAGGATTTCAGCAATCACCAAAGTCTATTCGAATTGTTTATACTACTTTCAGAACCATCGAATCAATGGAAATATCTTAAAATTTGTTTTCTGCTCCTCTATCACAGATATCAATAAAGTGAGCAATTACCTCACGTGCGGTGCTTCTAATTATTTTATTCTGTTTGCTCGCCATTGTCGCAGCCGTTGGCATATTATCAATTTGATTTTGTAGATTATAATATATTGTTCCCCATAGTATAACAGTGTCCCGGTTTTTAAGGGGACCGCTCAGTGTTCTTTCCTGTCCCGTACTATACAGTTTGTCCTCATATAGGTTATCATTATAAGTTTTCCTGATTGTGATTTTTCGAAAAAAAGTCATCTTTGATTAAAACATTTTTTATAAACAGCTATGTATGTAATTTGTTGGCCATAAGTAGTACAAATTACCAAATATTTAATTGACTTCTTTAAATAGATTAGAAGTAAAGTCTAGTAGACTGGTCACCGTTTTTCCATATTATTTTTGTTGATCATTCATTTGTTTTTGAATGAGCTCTCATTAATTTCGCAGGTTTTGACAATCACTTCGCGTCTTGCGAATTTTGTAAGTTGGTTTCAAACTTTTGGCAGTTTATTGTGAACTTTCGCTTTAATATAAGAATATTTTATAAAATGGAGAAAACACAAGAAAGTATGTAGATTAGTTTTTTATAAAAAAGTTGGACTTAAATGGATTTTAAATATTATTTTACATATCGTTTAATTCGTTGTTCTAAAATGTCTCTAGTTTTAAGCATATAAGAATTTGACTAGAGTACCTATAAGTATATGTATTGAATCGAGTTGAGAACATTTATTGGTTGAAATGTTTAGGTCAACTAATGTATTTTTTTGTAATAAAAGCTTTCGGATTTTTGCCGAAATTGGACAGTCCTATTTAAATTACACCAAAGGACCATTTTTTAATGTAACCAACATCATGCCTTGTGGGCCTTGCCAAATCCTATTCTTTTGTATTTTTTTACAGTTTTCCTGAAAGTTTTTCATTAAAAAGCTGTGCTCATATAAACATGTGACGGGAAATTTATAGTTTTAAAGATACAGGGTGTCAATGGTAATTAAATGTGTTTTGTTTGGTCAGGAACACGCATTTAAGTGGTTTTTATTTTTTTCTCGAAAACAAAGCAAGATAAAAAAAAATATCAAAAAATCTAAAAGTTGTATTTTTAGTTGCTTCAGCCAAAAAAAATAAATCATTTTGAAAAAAGTCAGTGGCGCACATTTATATTCGCGAGACTACCCCTCGGGGCGCCACTGGCGCAATAATTATCATTTAATTAGTGCTAACTTAAAGCGTCCTATCACAGTTCACCACACTGCCAAATTTCAACAAAATCGGCCAAAGGGTCTTTGAGATATTAAGAGAAGAAAGTTTTGTAGAGAAAATCTTGACACCCTGTATCTTGAAAACTATACTTTTCCGAACACATGTTTATAGGAACTTTTTACCTTAAAATGACTCAAAGAATCACCCCCCTGAAGTTTGGCCAGATACTTAACCACGCTAAAATTACCCGGTGGTTGGCAATACTGGTGACAAATACAGAATAGTGACTAGTGATGTGTGGGTTTAGAATCGATCTTTGACTATTGATATTAATTATGTCCTATGTAGAAGAGCATAAACAATTAATATAGCTTGTTTTTATATATATAATAATAATAATAATAATAATAAGCCTTTATTTCCAACAGGTTAAATAACCAATTACAGGAAATTCAAAGTATATATAAGAAGAAGTTATATAAAGAAAAAGAAGTTATCGTATATCTTAAGTAAATTACAAAATTACAAAACCACAATAGAAGACTACAAACAAAATATACAATAGAAAACAATGAAGTAAGATCAATTTAGCGATGTTCAACATTTAATCTCCGGCATCGACCGTGCGCATGTGATTTAAAATAAAAGTTAAATTATCGTTGTGAATGTTACACGTGTCACCAATGGAATTAAAGTTCTTACACATAAAGTAAATTGGACTATGATAGAGTATGATGGATCGGGCGGTGTCCAAGTTGAAGGCAAGTCGCTGTCTGGATTCAGGGCGTGGTACACGAAAGGAAATTCTTTGTAAAAGAGAAGGACAATCGATAATGTTGTTCAGTAACTTAAATAGAAATTTTACAGATTGCATCTCTCTCCTTTTCGCAAGAGGCAGTTCACCATACTTCGTGAGCAGTGTAATGGTCGGAGCCCCTTGCAGGGTAGACACCATCATCCTTTAGCGCCTGGCACTTAAGGAATCGCCGCTGAACTAATTCCAGTAGTTGAGTGTGGCAGTCGTAGATCGGGAACCAGACAAGGGAACCATAGTCCAGCCTGGACCTGACAAAGGCGTAATAAAGAATTTTGGCAGTTGCGGTCCTTGTAAACAGTTTGCAGTTTCGAAGCAAAAACCCAGCATCCGTGATGCTTTTGAGACAGCGTCATCAATGTGAGGAATAAAGGAAAATTTTTCATCAAAGATGACTCCGAGATTTTTAAAGCTGCTAGTCCTGGCAAGAGTTGTCCCATTAGCTAAGTAATTGACGATATGTGGATTATTAATGCGAAAGTAGCTGGTAACATTACACTTAGCGACATTTAGATTAAGTCTGTTCAGACTGCACCAATGGCTTACAATATCGATATTCGACTGCAACAGAGCGCAATCGGCAGCGGAATTTATACAGGAAAATAGCTTTAGGTCATCTGCATATGCTAACCTTTGGCAGGTGAGCATAGTGATAAGGTCGTTAATGTAAATGTTAAATAGAAGGGGATACAGATTAGAACCTTGAGGAACTCCCGAGGTGGATGTAAAGCAAGCAGATTTAAAGCCCTCAACCGACACATACTGGGAACGGTCAGTCAGGTAGGAGCCGAAAAGCTTTACTAAGCGATCGGAGAAACCAAACTGACGCTCAAGTTTATTTAATAAGATGAAATGATCAATCAGATCAAATGCCTTCTGAAAGTCTGTATAAACCTCGTCAACCTGACCTCTATCATTAAGGAGTTCGCACACAAATTGAGAAAACGATGCCAGGTTTGTAGTGCATGATCTACCGGCAACAAAGCCGTGCTGCTCATCGGAAAGCATTGGTTTAACCTTTGGAAAAATCAATTTGTAAAGCGCCAGTTCAAATAACTTTGAGAAGCTACATAGAACAGTAATTTTCTACCACGCCAGCGTCGCCCTTCTTAAAAATGAGACATACTTTTGCTTGCTTCCAGATATCGGGAAAAACGCCGGTGTTTAGGATAAGAATAAAAATATGAAGCAGAGGATCCAATAAGGCAACAGAGCAATCTTTAACTAGAAAGCTAGGAATCAGATCAGGGCCGGAGGTAATTTTATTCTTAAGACACTTGCTTGCTGCCAAGATATCGCTGGCCGTGAACGCTGCTACATCAATATAAGTTGAGGAAGCTTCAGACACAAAAGGATGCTCACTATGGGCTGAGTTTGTATAAACGCTTTTGAAATATTCACCAAAATCTGAGACAATACTGTAAGGGGTGTAATAAGATCTGTTGGAGAATTTCATTGAGCGAGGAATTTGGGACTGGTTTTGTTTGCTTTGAATAAAGGACCAAAAATTACTAGGATCTGACGTTATTTTGTTTTCCAACCCAGGACGTAGCTTCTGTAGGCTCTTGCGGTCTGCGCTTTAATGTCTTTGCGCAAGGACCTGAAACGCTCTAAGTAGTTATTAGACTTGAGGGTTTTAAAGTCACGTAGTGCTTTTTCCTTTTTATAGATATTACGTATAATGTCAGCTGAGAACCATGAAGGAAAGCGTCTTTTACGTTTTACTTTTAAAGGTACTGCCTCGCGAAATATATTGTTTAATATGTCATAAAACACATTGCATGCAGAGTTGACGTCCTGCTGAACTATAATAGGTGACCAATCAGCGTGACGTAATAGATGATACAAGAGCGGAAAGTTTGCCTTCCTGAAGTTGTATTCCCTTGTGTCGTCCTTGTTAACTGGTAAGTTATTGTGAGAGGATAGGCTTGCGTGAAATTTAAAGGACAATGAAGGATGATGGTTATCTTCCGGAACAAGAGGTGCACCGCTGTTCAATACAGCGACATCAAAGTTTGCAAAGATCAGATCCAAACAGCGAGAGTTGCCATTAACGACATTGTTGAGCTGCTTACAGTTAAGAAAAAAGTTAGTTAAAAGTTTATGTTTGCCATTGGCACAAGCGGGGTTTTCATTGATAGTTGGTACGTTAAAATCACCTAAAATAATTACATGTTTACTGTAAATTGCATCAACTGTTGAAAGAACCTCGAAAAAGTATTCCAATTGCGCAGAATCGATGGTGGGAGGAATATACAGTACAAAAGTATACAGGAAGAAATGGTTAAATTGAATTTTACACCCCACCAAGTCAATCTCCGGCACCTCATTGTGGACCACTGAAAGGTTGATAGTCTCTGAGTGAAAATGGTTAAGCACTCCCAACAAAACTCCACCGCCCCTAGATGCAGCTACGAGATCAGTTCTTCTGTCCGAGCGGTACATTACATATGAACTAGGAAGGATTTCGCTATCAAATATATCATTTTGAAGCCAAGATTCAGTGACGAATATAATATCATAGCCGGAAGTGGACGCAGCACTGACAAAGTTATGTGTCTTGGTACGTAGGCCGCGGACATTCTGGTAGTAACATGTAATTACGGTATCTAAGGAGAGTGAGGAGGCTGCGCCCGCGTCTGGTTTTTTGTTGCTCTTGAGGGACTATTACATATCGGTCTATAGCATTCTACGACGCCTTCCGACACCTAACCTCCATTCACTTCTATCAGCCCATAAATCATCTGCTAGTTCTCGTGCTCTTATCTCTTTTTCTATGCCTTTTCCCCATCTTTTTCTTCTCCCATATGGTGACCATTTTAGAATTTGTTTTGGTAATCTTTCTTCCGCCTATATTAGTCGGTTTGTTTTAATGTCATCTACCATTGTATGTTTCACGTCCATTATTCATTATCTCTTTTTGATCTTCCAGCAGTCTTTCTCCACAAATACAGCCTTGTACCTATTAATATTTTTTCTGTTTTTCTTGTACCTGCTCACTTCACTGTGAAAAGGTTATAATACTCTTGATAATGGGATTGTAAATCTCCTGCTTTTATTTTCTTGTCCCATCATATTCTATTCATCTTCGAACGTGCCTTTCTTTTATGGCTTCATCTATATAGTGTTCCGTCTCTGATTATTATTTTAAGGCCTAGATATTCATAATTCGAACAACATTGCCATTCATCCTCCAGTATTATATTTTGTCACACACATTTGTTCAGTTTTATCTACATTTACTTCAATTTCCGATATTCTTCCAGTAGTGTCCTTTTCATGTAGAAAGTCCTCACAGCCGCACAAGTCGTAACCGTAATTCAAAAGTAGATTTTTCTCGAAGCAAGAACACAAGAAAATCGATCTTAAACCATTAGAATATATCTTTCAAGATTGTCACACAAATCATAAGATACGAGCATTTTCGTAATGCCCATTATAGTGGATGTCACGACGGTATTTCATAATATCTATTACATTTTTATCCGGATGTATAGGATTTATATATTTGAATTCGAGGCGCATATTTCAGAAACCCAAAAAGTGAATCTCCCCGAATGGATATTGAGAGCTTCACATTTCAATTGTGCCCGGATATTTCAGATATGATAAAGCTGGTTCGGTCAGTGAGCGCAACTTTTAAAGCATCAAGATATGTGTCATTTTTCTATCCTAGTTGAGACTCAACAAATTGACTCGGTTTTATATAAAGGGGGTCACTTATTTTTCGACAAAGCAATTGATAAAGGTATAAATTTAGGCAGAGTGGCACCAGAAATCTAATAAAATCTTAGTCTCATTAACACGTGTATAAGAAAAATAAATGAAGCATAAGACTATTGTGACATGTTTGGTAATACGCAACTTTTGTCCAGGCTAAATTAGCTTTTATGCAATTGTAACTTCAACGAGCGCAAGTTAAAGTAACGCCATGTAGAAAAAGTTACATAAGTAATTAAGAAACTTTTTCAAAAGATTAACGTGTTTCGCAGAGACGAAGCAAGACAATGAGTTGCGTTTTCGCAGCTTAGAAAGATGGTATCAAAGCCGACGCGGAGCCAAGAAAGACCGACGATTCTTCGTTAATTAACTCCCACCGACGAAGTCGAGAAAAGGGAGTTTGGCAGATTAGTCGGGAGTTCAAGGAGTTCTTCTTGTTGTGGCAATTCGATTCAAGTTTAATTAGCTATCTGCCGCTGGCGCAGAATTTTCAAAATTATATTTCCGACGAAAGTTTGATACAATGTAAGTTCGCTGATTTGATGTGCTCCATCCAGGGAAGTATAGTTCACAGTTTTGTGATTCTACGTGCTTTAACTTTGGCAGATAGAGACACTTCCGAGATAACTAGTTTGCATGCCATTTTGCGCGCATCTTGCTTGCAGATGAAAATAATGTAGAACATTGGCACACGCTTACACGATGAATTATTTTGTAAGAAGCAGAGCTTTTAAGGAATTTTACAAATTCAGATAAATATCCTCAAAACCATTTTTTAAAGATACAAGAGCACGAAAAAGCTGTATCGATTTTTCATTAAATACTTCCGACGCAATTTAATATATAAAAAATATAACTTTTTTTGTTGTTATAAGGGTGCGAAATAAGGGTTCCGAAAGGCTTAATGAGGGCGGATAAAGTGCCCACCTTCAGATCATCTAAATCCCTTAGATTTGTCTTAGATGCGTGGTTGAGAGCGGATCGCAGTCCACATCTAGTTAATGCAATCATCTGGTACACGAACGACTCCAGTATCGGAGTTGGGGTGGTGGGACTTACGCAACCGTGTTGTATGCCGCGATCCTCTGTCGTTCCGCAATGCATCCAATAGGAACTGAGCCTATAATAGAGGTGCCCTAGAATATGACCTCCGCCATCCTAAGTAATGTGCGGTCCAAGGATCTATGGCGGACTACTTGAAAAATGAGACAGGCTGGGCTACTTCTGGGTGATCCAGCACCTTACAGAGTGAGGGCCTTTCTAACTATGAAGAGAGGGAGATAAGGCTTGCGAGAGGGTTTCTCACAGGGAACTGTCGTTTGAATAGGCATTTGCGCCTGCTACGAATCACAGAAGATCCGGAGTTGAGGTGGTACTGGGAGGACGAGGAGTCGTCCACTTAAGTCCCTCACGATTGTCCAGTGTTGGCTAGGATAAAAGAGGTGCATTTCGGAAGCTGCGTGCTCAACCTGGAGGACATAAGAAAGATTCAGTTAAGGAAGCCGTCTGCCTTCGATCGGGACACCGAGCTAAATTGGTATGCGAGTGGACACACAATGGGCCCAGACTGGTAGCCTACGTGCAAGGAATCTCCCGCCCGCCCGTCAATAACCGTCAAAATAGATTAAAAAGAAAACCAATACACGTTGTGTCATTATTATATCTTGCACAATTTTACTTACTCAAAATGCGTTCGACTATAACAAAATTAGGGAAATTTGAGGGAAAGGTGCGTCATGTAAATTAAAACACAGATTCCTAATACACCTAATTTATTAGAGAACCCAGGCCAATTTATTAGAGAAAAACGTGCCGGACTCAGCCTGGAATTAACGAGGGGAAAGAGTATGGCAGAGAAACCTTCGATCTAAATTCCTAAACTGAATTATACTGTATAACCTTTATTAGTATAATAATTAATTAAATTATTGTCTCCCGCGCCACAATTCGTAGTTCACACTCGTAATCGTACATTTAAAACTAAAGAGATAGCTCTCCGGCCGGGAATTGAACCCGAGTCTCCCGCGTGTCAGGCGGATGTGATAACCACTACACTACCGAAGAGTAGTGTTAGTTAGCCATACGTCGCTGGCAGGTACTGGGGTCCTGGAATACGGAAGCTACCCAGCTATTTAGTTGCAATTTGGGCCAATATCTCTAGAATGATCATTTCATTTATAACTAGGATATTCACCAGTCAAGGTAGGAAAATGTTAGTAATTTCACAAAAGCTCTTACTTGCACAGTCATATTAAAACTAAAATTCTAGCACGAAAAGACAGCAAACAATACATTTTTCTTCTCATTTAAAGCAGTGTGATTCACAGCATAAAACGATTTCATTAAACATATACACATGTTATGCCATCAAATATGAACAATCCATGAGAATAAAAGAAATACTTGAGGCTGAGGCTCTAGATAACGGCCAAAAAACACTTGCCGTATTTCTGGATCTTGCGAAGGCATTTGACACGGTGCCTCATGACTTACTTCTTGAAGTACTGCAATGTTATGGGGTGAGGGGCCCTGTGTTGGATGTCTTTTCGAGTTATCTGACGAAAAGAACGCAAGTTGTAAAAATTGATGACACAATCAGTGATCCATTAAAAATCAAAATTGGGGTTCCACAAGGAACCGTTCTGGAGCCAATTCTTTTCGTACTATATATAAATTCCTTGACCGATATGCAGATTCCGGATGGAATTGTGATGTCTTATGCTGATGACACAGTGGTGGTATTTTCAGGAGACTCATGGTTCTCTGTCAGGAATTCTATGGTTGAGGGTTTAAAGAAAATAAAAAACTGGTTAGACTCATTTAAATTAACATTAAACGTCACAAAAACTAAATATATAGCCTTTACAATAACCCCTGCAAGTCGACCTGAATATAATCATGTTAGAATTGAAAATTTTGACAGTGATATTAATGAAGTTGACTTCATAAAATATTTGGGAATCATTGTGGATAGAAACCTAAAGTGGAATCAACATGTTAAGAGACTAACGAGTAATATTAGAAAGTTACTGTATAAATTCTACATATTAACGGATATCCTCAGCAGGAAGCTTTTGATTAGTGTTTCCAAGGCTTTAATTGAGTCACTTGTGAGATATGGTGTGGTCGTGTGGGGTGGTTTGTACCAAAACTCGCTAAGCCCTTTGAATGTAATCCAGAATTACGTCCTTAAAATTATATACCGTAAAAATAAACGTTTTCCTACTAACCTACTATATTATGAAGAAATATTGACTATAAGAACGACGTATTGTCTTACAACCTGTTCACTCATTCATAAAAACACTAACTTCAGGAGATTTATCACACATAGTCGTGAAACCAGAAGCAAAACCGACAGACTTTTTTGCAACTTCCTACCAATAGTACATCAAAGAAATTAAGATCAATCTTATATTTGGCTCCAAAAATGTATAATCTCCTACCTTTGAGCGTAAGAAATTTGCCCAATCTCAAAAAAATTTAATGAAAGCTGCAGATCATACATATTTCGAAATTTTCTATTGTTATTGTTATTTTTGTTTTTATTCTATTTTTGTATTCTATCAGCCTTTTCTTTTAATTTTTCTTTATTTGATAACAAAAATGAAAATTGTAACCAAGTCTACTTTACTTTTTGCATAGGTGGTTTAGCCCACCTAGGTGCAATTAATTCATATTGTATTAGTTTATCTTTATAAACTTAGATAGAAATGCCATTTATGTAATGTACTTAGCCATCTTGAATAAATTGATTTATTGACTTGTGCAAATTATGTTAATAACAATATTATAAATTTCATTTTACTGACCCGAAATGACACAGAAGCAAAACAATTCACCAAAATTAAAAGTACACTGCGCCGGCTTTTGACTATCTATGGTTCTCGAGCGAT
>JAEQML010070412.1:0-16804 GCA_016904865.1 Pissodes strobi | reverse complement strand
GGTTTAACTTAAAGGTTTATCCAGTGGAGTTTCACCAATCTGAACCTTAATAATCGATAAACAAGTCCAGCATTAAATGCTGCACGTGCGTTTGTCACCTTTTGACTGTGTCGAAGCACGAGAAGTTGATCTAAGTCCATCAGAAAAGTTTCTAATTCAGAATTTTCTTCGAGTTAGCTAAGTAGGTCTTGAAAAATTATTCTGCCTCTGAGGAAGAGCAGTAAATCAAAATCGCTATAAGACAATATTAATTTGTTCTCTCCATGATAATTGCGAATCAATCATGACTCCTAGAAATGTGGTGCTATCAGCATGTCTTATGCATTTTCATATAAAAGCAAGAGTCAACGCATTGCACCGTGAAAAGTAACATTTCACTTTTAAAAGTATTGGGGAAACCATTAAAGTTCCCTCTTACACACTTTCTCGAGCTCAAGCCCATGATATTCGCAAGGACCACCACCGTGAAGAGTAGCATTTCGCTTTTAAAAGTATTAATATCACTACCAGCCCTCTTACACACTGTCTCGTGCAAGTACTCAAGTCCATGGTATTAGCAGGGATCAATGTCGTTAAATCGTCAGCATACATTGACAATGGTACTAGTAATGGCATTTTTAAAAGTCATTGGTTCAACTCAGCTTCGGCTGTTAACAGGGGAACTGGTCAGCCAGGTATGATGAAGCATCCACGGCTTACCATATCAAATGTTCTAGAGTAATCAAAATAATTAATATTTGCCTGAATGTCTATACCATACCAAACGAACTTCTTCTTCCGGTGCCCTATCTGTCTTCAGACGTTGGCGATCATCGTAGTGATAACATTTTGAAAGGTGTTACGATCGGCGGCCGCTCTGAAAAGTTGTTCCGGTTGCAATCCTGTCCACTGCCTTATGTTTCGCAGCCATGATAGTTTTTTACGTCCAATCCAACGTGTGCCTTCCACTTTTCCTTGGACAATAAGGCGGAGCAGAGAGTACTTGGGTCCTCTGATGATGTGCCCGAAATATTCAGTTTTTCTCGCCTTTCTTGTGTTTATGAGTTCCCTGTTGGTATTCACCATAAGAAGTACTTCCTCATTGGAAGTGTGGGTGGTCCAGATATTCAACATTCGGCGGTAGCACCACAGTTCAAATGCTTCAAACCTATTTGTCGTTGATGTATTCAAGGTCCATGCTTCATTGTTATAAAGTAATATGGACCAGACATAACATTTAGGGACTCGTTTCCGAAGGTGCATGGAGAGATTTCTGTTGCATAGTACAGGTTTCCAGGATGTAAATCCTCGTCGAGCTAGTGCAATGCGTGTAAGTATTTCCTCGTCAGAGCTTCCAGTTTCGTTCATCCAGCTACCTAAGTCTTTGAACTGGCTAACTCTTTCGAGAGGTCTACCATCTAGTAAAAGCTGACCTGGCCCTACATCTATTTTTCCTGCGACCATCCATTTTGTCTTGCCAACATTTATCTTGAGGCCCCTAGTTTTGCTCGCCTCGTGCACTGCGCAGTGTCTGTATCTTCCAGGTTTTCATCCAGTATGGCAGTGTCATCGGCGTATCTTATGTTGGTGATTATTTCTCCTCCAATCTTTACACTCTCCTTTCTATCCATTATCGATTCTTTGAATATCTCCTCTGAATAAACATTAAAGTGTTGGTGATAAAACACACCCCTGGCGCACACCACGTTCAATTGGTATCCTCCTTGTAAACATCTCATCCACTTTAATGGTAGCTCCCTGATTATAATAGAGATATTTCAGTAACCTAAGATCGTAGTTGTTTATACCTTTCTGCTCGAGGCACTCAAACAATAATCCATGCTTGACTTGGTCGAAAGCTTTTTCGAAATCTATAAAGCAAATAAACACGTTTTTCTTGAATTCACATATTTTCTGTATGAGAAGTCATATACAGAAAAGAGCTTCTCTTGTTGCTAGTCCGTCTCGAAAACCAAATTGTTCAGCACCTAACTCGTTCTCGCAGCGTTTGTATACACGGTTTTGTATTATTTTCAACAATATCTTGAGGGTGTGGCTCATTAAGCTAATGAGTCTAAGATCACCGCATCTGTTTGCCTCATTTTTCTTTGGTAATGTAATGATCATCCATCATGTTGAGGATTTGTTCTGTCATCCACTTATTTTTTGTTTCTCTCTTTGTTAAACATCTTAATAATCTTGTTGTGTGTTCCAAGAGTGGTTCCCTGATGTTTATCCAGTTCTCGTGAGTAGTGTTATTTTCAATGGGTGTTTTACGAGCATTGTGTATTTCTTCGTTTATTTTTGTAGCCAACTCGTTTCTGATTTGTCTGTTTTTTGTTTTTTAAGTTGACTCTTTAAGGTAACGCAGAGCAGATTATGATTTGAGTTTATGCCTGCACCGGGATAGGTTTTGACAACTTGGATATTATTCTGAATCACTATATAATCAATTTGATTGCGTATTATTCTATTTTGATGTCCATCTTGTGGTGATTTCCATGTGAATAAACGGCGCTTCGGGAGTTTAAACCAGGTGTTCATTATTACAAAGTTATATTCTTGGCAGAACTCTATAAGTCGTCTATCTCTGTCATTCCTTTCTCTCAACCCAAATTGTTCTGTTAGTCCATCTGTCTCCTCTGCTCCAACCTTAGCATTGAAGTCTCCCATTATGATAGTTATGTCCTGTTTTTTGTGTCCTTCAGTGTGTCGTTGATTTGTTGATAGAGATCTTCCACTTGGTTTTCGCTTTTGTCTGCTGTGGGGGCGTACACTTGTATGTTAATATTTACAGGTTTAGCATGAAGTTGAATTAGCAGTATTCTATCAGATATTGGGATGAAATTAGTGACCGATCTGCTGATATCATCCTTCATAATCAATGCTAGACCGTTTCGGTGCATAACGTCCTGATTTCCTGAATGGTAAATTGTGTATCCATTCGATCTGAAGCTACCGTTACCTGTCCATCTGGTCTCACACACTCCCATTATCGAGATATCCAGTCTTTTCATTTCAAGTAGAAGGTTCTGTAATTTCCCTGCCTCAAATAAAGTAGTCACATTCCAGGTCGAAATTCTACATATTGATTTCAAAGTTTTCCACCCGGGGATTCTTCGCACCCCTGCCCCATCCGGGCCTTTACTTTCTATTGTACCATCATAATGATTATTATAGGCATAAATAGTGAGGTGGTTTCCCCTTGCCTTCCTCACTACAGTATTCTGACCTTTCTATTGTATCAACTCCGCTCAGAAGTATCTGTCCATGAGCCTTTCTAATGTATTCATTATCAGCCTGCATGTCAGTACTGACTTTGCTGCTTCCCAAAGTCAGGCGCTAGTTTTGGTCCGGCCCGGCTATTTCATTTCACCGGTGCTACCCATATCTGGGAAGCGTTCCCCTATCCGCCACCTGGGGAGGCGCCCGATGGAGGACTAGCAACCCCACAAATGCTCTAGTCTAGAGTAATCAAAATAATTATTATTTGCCTGAATGTCCATATCCTCCTTTTCGCGTGGACTAAGCTTCCAGGCACGATTGAGTTGATTAAAATCAACGATTAAAATCATGATTTTTAGTTAAAAAATATTATTTTCTTCTTTTTAATATTTTTAGCCAAAAACTACCAATTTTATTAGCAATAGGTATACAAAAATGGAGATGCATCCATCCACACAAAATGAACTAAAAAAAACTCTTGAAACTTTCCAAAAATCACATAAGTACGCCATTATATACTTGGCCAGAAATATAAATAGAACATTTTCTACATAATAGCACTACAAACCAAAAGAATGCATTGTCAACTCTAAAATTAAATCCTCAGATATGTACCAAATTCACTAATCCTTTTAAAAATAGCTAAAGCTTGGTTTGTTAACCTAGGTTCAATGGAAAAAAACGTTCTATTTGAATATCCACTTATTGACAGGATTCCTAAAAATAGTTAGTTATGTAGGTACCTATTTAGATAAAAGGGATCACTCCATCAATATCAATAAAATAATCCAGCAGTATTTATTTTACTGTTAGAAAACAAAGGTGAACAGCTTTTTGAACGCATACTATTGCTAAACGAGTAGGGGAGTCTAGGGACGATAGATACATTTTTTTTAATAAGTTTAAATAAAAAATTAATGAAAAATGTCTTAATACATTTTTTGTGTCACAATATACGTTATTGTGGTGGATGAAATAATAATTTTAGTGAGACGGTTTGCTAGTTTCTCAATTTGCTTAACATCTTGCTTTACGCGTAACAATGATCCCCATATTAGGGATAATTGATACAGGTGTCGGGATGCATTATACAAGATTAAAAAAAAAATCATTAAAGTTCTAGCAAAGTCACTGGTTTATTATCTTTAATAAAGGTTCAACAAACAGAATCTACAGTAAAATTCAAATTGGCAATAATACCTATGCAAGCAATTATTACCTATTCAACAAGCAAGCTAATCTGTCATCCTTATATTCATATATTTGCTCTGTCAATAACTTTTATATCTGATATTCATCGGCAATAGAAATGTCTTCTTTCTCCGGCCATTTAAATTTGCTTCCCTCAATTAGTGAGGCAAAAGTTATTTTCCATTCCATGCCTACATTTTCGATTACCTGTCCAACAAACTGAGACAAACTGATTTTTTAACTTTACCAATACCCAACCCTTGATTACGACATATTTTGGACATACATCTTCTTCATGCAATAGGTTCTAGGTCATTATCAGAAGAATCGTCAAAATGAAAAGAATCACCTTCTGGTGTATCTGAGTATTCATTTTTTTCTTATCTACTTTAGTTTCCGCACCCAAGACCTTCCTTTGGTTAGATCAGATTTTTCTCCTCTCTCTCTATTTTCTGATTTTCTGTTCTTCAATTCTTTGCTTATTGGGAGTATTAGTTAAAATTACCGATTTTCTACTTTTTCTTTTTTCTGATTCGCTTCTTTTTTGGTTAACTAATTTTGGGTAGCGGTGATATATTATGTTTAAACGATATGACATAATTCTTAAAAGCTTTATCACAATTGAATCCGACTCAGGAATGTTAAGGTCATTTTGGCTACTACTATTTTGATCAATACCTGAAGGGCCAGCTTGCGTTCCGTCAAGTTCATTATTAGAAGGTAGCGGTTTTCATGTCCCCGTCGAACACAAAAAGTCTTCAGAAAATATATCTCGATTAAAAGGGTACATACAGCACCCACCTGACACTTTCTCTCTGTTTGGCATCTTCTTAAGTGATATTCTATACTTCCCAGTGTCTATGCAAAATTCCTGGAAGGTGCAATAGATAAGAGCCTCAAATTTCAAATTTGAAGAACACATTGTGGAACACTCCGGGAGGTTATCTTTTGGCTATTATGCCTTGAGAGTCCTCTCGGAGCAATTAGAACTTCGACTACTAAGGAGTGCATACTAATCTCTGGTGGATTTATGGGATTGCATTCTGGGGCTGCTGTAGTGCTACAAATTTCAACTCCATATTTATTGTACAAAAAAGGCTTATGCATAAAAAGACAATCTTGGAAAACAATTTTCATTTCTCGCAAAATTCTGATTGCACCATGCTTATTATACTTGCTTGATAGCGTTTGCCGGGTATGTCAGAACCACTGTGACCTACTGCAGTAAGGGCCAATTCCACAAGGCAAATGAACAAGATTCCACTGCCCATTCCCAGAAGCACTCTGGTGAAGAAGTATTTTGTTTGCCTTGCTAAGAAAGCCTTTAATTTTCTGTCATGGAGCCCTAGGTCTTCACGTTCACACAGGGGCTTTAGGAGGGAGGTAAGCGAGTTACTCTTAGCAAAAGCATACTGTAGTGTTCAGGAATTCTTGGGGGACATTCTGTGCTAATTTATCTTTTAACTTACGTGGATGTTTTTTATTACTTTACTGATTTAACTATGTTCCTTTGCATTTTACTTTTATGTTTATATATTTTGCCTTTTTCTTATTATCCCTGCAAGTAAGGGTTTAATCCCACGTTTTAGTTTATTTAATCTTATGTCTTCCTTTTAATAGCAATCGTGACACTTCACGTTCGACTTGTTTTAGATTTTTATTTCTATATCTTCTAAATAGTGTGATTTTATTGTATCTATCATTATTTTTTTGTATATAGGGAATTATTTTTTTGATCAATTTCTGCTCTAATTATTATTATGTAGAGTTGACTGTTGAACCAAGCAAATGCTTGAAAGACTCCTGTTCCAACAATTTCTCCTAAATTATAAATGCTCATCGCTTGACTTGGATGATTGTCCATCCACTGTTGCCCAACCTTATTAGACTAATTTTGAAATGGGAAATATATGAATGCATCGAGCGGTTGGATTTTGTGGCTACATCGTGGGTGCAACGTAAGCAGAACCACGCCATGTTTTTTTGCCATTTCGAGAACTTCTAAAGAACTGTAAGTCATACATAAGTAAGAGTACTTTTAAGTCAGGTGAATCTGACATATTTTATAAAATTATAAAAAATTGGATAAAATTTTCAAGCGTCATCCAGCCAGTATGTTTGGGATGACCGACAGCTACTGTTCCAGTAGGTGAGCCATTAATCATATACTCTACAGCCCTAACTCTGGGCAAAATTATGAAAGTTAGAATTTTCAATTGCATTTACAGCACAGCGTACTCCAACGAGGTCCCCCTTCCTGGGAAGTTGCTTGTGCCACTTGCTTTGACTGCAGGGTCTTCAGTTGTTTTGTGTGGTTGTTGGGACCCCAGCCTCATCTATGTTCCATATTTCATGAGGACCGACGCCATATCTCCTTAATACTTGTTCCAAATTATCCATAAGCTGCCTCAGTGTATCCCTATTAAATGCATAATTGTAGCCTTGGGTTGTCGGATTGATATGTCTATTACATACATAAATGATCTAAACGTATCCCGCAATTTGGTTTCATCCCGTTTTTTCAGATACACTTTGTCATTGTTTCAATAAATGTATAGGCGAGTTCCCTAATTTGGCTCAAATTTGCCCATTTCTGTTCTGTTTATATTTGTCAACATAATGTTTTAAAGTCATCATTTTATCTATTGCATATTTTTCCCCAGTTTTCCTAAGAACCTTGCTTTCTTCTGCAACTTATTTTACAGCTTTCTCCAATATATAGGAGGCATTGGAGTTCGTTTAGTTCCAGGTGTTGCTTTGCAATGAAAATGCAAAACAAATAATTGTATACTATATTGTTTGCATAATAATAATTTAAAAATCAACAGTATCAAATATCCCCATATGTAATAACTGTCTGAAATATCCCCATATTGAATCAACTATCCCCTAATGACGGTTGTGTACAAAATTGCGAATTCCCTAAATATAACCTCAAAAATTTAAGGAACAAAGATACCTAATTGCAAACTCAAAAGAAATTTATAACATTATATTTGTGAAATCTGCTACTTACGGTTATTTCACAAAATAAGTATAAAACTGTATTTTTGAAGATGAAATGAAAGTCACACTGTTGCCAGCTCTATATTAAACCAGCCAAACTAGCTGAAAAAAAAATTAACTGTATCCCAATGTATCAGCCTTCCCCAGTCTCCCCTATCTTACTTGAGGCATCCTAAACTAGTATATTATGATATAAGTGTATAAGTGGGCCTTTAAAGCACGCGCGACATATTTCAAAACACGACGCGCAGCGGAGTGTTTTGTAAGTCGCAAGGGCTTTAAAGGCCTCTTATACACGTATATCATACGCTATTTTTTATTACGAATGCATCATAATCTCAAAAATGTTTTAAATATTAAACTTAAGGGATATATTGACGAATATATTAATCCGTCACATTTGACATGATCAAATGTTTCTATAGCAACCTTTAAAAAAGTAGGCACATCATAAACATCATTTTAAGCACGCTGCAGCGTGCGATAATCGTTGATTATGATGCATGCGTAATAAAAAATATGTTATATTCTCTAGCATAATATCTAATAATCGTAATTCAACATGATACATTACATATTGTTTAAATAAAATAATTGTGCTATAATATCACATCGAAACCGTTATCCTTGCATATGAGTATTAAGGACGCTATTTTTAACTCCGATTAGTCAGTCACTGCCTAATTAATCGATATCGCACTTATAAATAAATAATTAATGTCATGCTGACATTGACACATTCAAATTACTGATTAATTTAGCCAGCGATTAAAGTGACTAATCATGCAGAACCACTACTTTGAACATCGATTAATCACTTTAATGGCCCGTTATATTGATCAGTATTTTGAGTTTTTCGATGTCAGAATGGCATTAACAGGTGCGTTATAACCATTGATTTGTATAGGAGTGGATAAGCAATAAATAGACCAAACATGGCAAATTTACGACCGCGAAATGTAAACAAAGAGATTTCTATTTGGCCTTGCGCATTAGAAACTTAGTAGGAGCTGGTTGTTGCACCGTGAAGGTAAATAGGCAGGCCCGGACTTCGAAAGTGATTATTTCACCAAATATTCGGTAGAGGAGTCTTGCCGATTGTGAAATAGGCCCCAGTTAGCATAATGAAACAAACAATAAGGTATAAATAAGTAATACTTATAATAATTAGACTTACTTGAAATAGGAAATCCCGGGTATTTTGCCTCTACTACTACAAAACACAACCATACACTTTCAGGATTCTATTTTGGTAGTATCGCCCATTGTTTATGTGCGTATTGTTCAATTTAAACGAAAATCAAAATAGGGTACGCACAAACCACAAACGTGAACCACTAAACTAAAGCTAATTAAGCAACTAGAGACACTAGGTCCAAAGAAAGTAAAAAAAAGTAAAAACTCGAATTATTAACTCAAAACGCCGCGCCGTCAAAACGAAAACACGCCAAAGACAAAAGCCAAGTTCGATCCTGACCGACGCCTGCTGAGACGGCAAGTGTTTTAGTGCGCATGACAAAACGATATCTTCTTTGTTTACGTTTTTCCATTTTGCGTTGATTTTGTCATGCGCAGAAACCTGTTTTTTCGCCCATAGGTTGCCACTTTTGAATAGTGCGACAGGCGGCTATTGCTTATCCACTCCTATACAAATCAATGGTTATAACCTGCATTGAACATTTTTAGATGGCACTGCTATTTGAGGCGATTTTGACAAAAAATGCGCCTTTTTTCACAATATACAACTTCTTAACCTTGCTATAGTAAATAAGTCAATATTATTGCTGTTCAAGTTTCTAATAGAATTCAAATTTCTCCGTAAAACTTCGTTTCTCATGCAGTTTCCACAATTTTATAACGTTATTGAAGTGAAACTTCTTTAGTGAGGGTAAAGTTAATTAAAGTAAATTATATCCTCCACCTCCCAAATTTTTTCCAAACAAATGGACAAAAATTGAAAAGAACGTAAAAAATTGTGCGGAAGTTAATAAAAGTATTATAAAACGAAATAAAAAAAACAATAATAAAAAAAAAGTTAGAGAAACGCGGTTTTCGGCGAAAAAAAAAAGGCGAAGGAGCGCAGCTATGAGGTTGGGTATGGCAAAAATGAGAAGAAATAAATGGTTTATAAAAAAAAATTGCTGAAAAAACTGAAAAAAAAACGTAAAAAGATGTTCGGAAAGTTTATAAAAGTATTATAAAACGAAATAAGAAAAAAAAATAAAAAAACAAGATTGTTCGGAAAGTTAATAAAAGTATTATAAAATAAAAAAAATAAAAAATTGTTCGCAAAGTTAATAAAAGTATTATAAAACGAAATAAAGGAAAAAAAACAAACAAAAGTTAGAGAAACACGGTTTTCGGCGAAAAAAAAGTTGAAAAAAAAAATTAGAAAAAGTGTCGAAACCGGAGGCAAAAGTTGAGAAAAAAGCTTATCTTTCACCTCTGTTGTGTGCTTATAAAGGTGCGACACATTTTTCTCAATATAGTGTTGATTTTTCTCTGGTTTGTGACTAGTACCACCACTATGTTTATTTTTGAAATTTAAAAATTATTATTCATAATACCTCTCTGAAAACTATCATTTTCGACGTCTCTGTAGAGCAAAGAAAGTAAGTCTTTCCGGTGAGCCCGCACCGGAAAAAGTTTTCTGGTGCGGGCGCACGGGAAAATCTTTCCCGTTACCTAATTTCAAGTGCTAAATTTGTAGTTATTTAGTTACAAAATAAGCATAAAATATAATAAATTGGGTTAAAATTATACAGCGATGCAGTCTACAAAATTAACCTACTAGTACATTTTGGGTCAATAGTCTAATTTTTAAGTAAAATTATTTTATTTATTCTGACCTTACTTGTCATAAATACATCAAAACTAGCTGCCTATTCAATTACAATAATGGATACACACATTTCCATAATAACGCTTGATAAGTATTAGATACCTGCGTCTTGCAAGTTTGACGTGTGCTTACATTTTAATTCAAAATGCATTATGACATGATTTTGGATACAAAAAATACAAATAATTTTATGTCATGCGCGCACCGGAAAAGCCTAGTTTCCGGACTGGTAATGAAATATACTAATATAGATAGCAAATTAAATAAGTAAATTACACATAATATGTACCTGTTTACCATTCATTTATTCTGATAAAAAAAAATTCCTCACATATCATGGTAATGCAAAAAAATGTAAATTAACAGTATCTCTCTTTAAAATAACAATTAGGCAAATACGTAGGCCAATGACTCGACGAGGTATGACAGAGTTCTTTGATTTGGTCTCTACGTATGAGGGGGAGTTTGTATCTGATGAGTTTATGGATATCAGTAGAACATTTCAGCAAACCTAAAGGAGGCATACCTATCTTCGATCATTTCCAAAAAAAAAAACTTTAGTGAGATCTAATCAGAGCATTGGTTGGTTCAATGATGACCTGAAATCAATGCGTAATCATTTTCAGCTATTAAGCGACACCCTAATAATTAGCTCTTCAACAGCTATTGACAGATTTTAAGAAGGAATATGATAGGGCGTGGCGTAACTTCCATCTCAAAATCCATCTGAAGCCGTGTGACAATACAGGTACATTAAACAAATCAAACAGAAACAAAAAATCAAAGCATTTTGACCAGTTTTTTTAAACATTGCACAAGCTACGATCAATGAAGTATCTGCTTCTCAAAATAGTTAAAATGATCCAATTTTAATGCTTGGCTGTCTGAATTTGACGGAGGACGTCTTCTCCTTTCATTGTGTTTCTCCTATAGTGGTTAGAGACATCATAGACGTGTGTTGGGATTAAAGGCTAAATTGGTGAAATCTGTTAAGAATGTTCTATAATTCCTCTTACTGAATTAGTACCTACATCGTTGTCTCAAGAACAATACTTTTCCAGACATGCTTAGCAAGGTGGCCAAAGTGATTTTATAAGACGGATGACCCTGACCGGCCGGAAAACTATAGACCGACTTCTCTGTTGCCCATATTGCCAAAAAAGATACCGGAAAATGCCATGCGACCCAAATAGTATAATTTTTTAAAGATACCTCTTTACGCCATGTCAGTTTGGATTTAAGAAAATTAGAAACACTCTTATGGCAGCCTTGGACCCTTCCTTGGACCTCGTGGCATTTATGTTGGAATTTTTACAACATAGAGTTCACCAGTGCCTTGTTCTGCAACTTGAGCAATTGATGTCATGAAAGCATTGCTCTTGAGATCGTACCTAACCTGCAGGGGACAGGTTGCCAAAGTTGGCGGTATGTCGTCCGGGGATTGATATTAGTTTAGGGGTACCCCAGAACTGTTTTGGGTCCTATATTTCCAATCTACATTAATGGCTTACCACTTACGGAGCCAAACGCTACCTTTACACTATTTGCTGATCATACTACACGTTCACGTTCAGCGGACTCCCTCGAGGGTGCAGGGTTGACAATGACTGTTGCCGAATGAAGTTGAGAAATGGTTCAGTATGAATAGGTTGCATCTTAGTGCGGACAAAACAAGGTAGGTAATTATCTCTTTAAGACGGATGGGTACCGTAAATAATAATACTGATGTTAAATCCCTGGGAGTGTACCAGGATCCGCTTCTTCAATGGCACTCGCACATCCATCCAGTTGTTGGCAGGCTGAGAGCTGCTGTATATGTTCTTCGCTTGTGGGTTGCACCTCGTTAAATGCATTAAAAACCGCATATTTCAATATCATTCATCCTGTAGCCACCCACATATGCTATTCTGGCATGAGGTCTTGCACCCCAATTGAAGAGGGTATTTGCATTTCAGAGGAGAGTGGTCTGAATTATAGGTGGGGTATGTTTCAGGGATGTGTCTTTTCTGGTCAGGGTGTACTTACTCACTTTACCCTCCGTTTTTATTCTTGAAAAACTATGCGAATAGAAATGATCTCAGAACTATGATACTAGGAACAGAAACAAATTAGTTCTCACATACCATCGCCTGACAAGGTGTCTGAGTGGTCCAGGGATTCTGGCTGGCAAATCTTAAAATAAACTTATACCTTCTGGGTACCTAGAACTGCCCTTGGTGTCATTTAAGAATCAAATAGCACACGCTTCGATATACACCGCTTCTTAATCCAATGAAGAATTTTCAAATTTTGACCTGGTTATGATGGTGGCCTGCATACGTTAAAATGAATATGGTGACCCTATTTGGATGTTTTGAGTGCAAATCATTTTCTTTCTTTTAAATTGCATATTGCAAATTGAAAATGTAGTGTTGTTTTGTATCGTTACAATTCTGTTCTATATGTAAAGGAACTTTGTTATATTATTTGCCTATTTGACTTGAATAATGCAAATACTATTATTTAAAATTGGCATTAATAAATAAATTACTATTGAAATTGATTATGTTATAAAGTTTTTCCTGCTAGAATAACCAACCACAAAACAGACATAAGGAAGGGTCAAATAAAACAAACAAATTAAGATAATGTAAAATTATCAGTTTACAACTACTAGAAGTTTAAATGATAGAGATCCAACATTAAGTACTGATAATGGCTAATTAAAATTATTGTTTTATTATCAGGAATGTATATATGTACTCCCATAAATTTGTAGAAATTTCGTTGGAACGTTTAGGATCGCTCTGCTAAAATATAGAAACATCAGTAGATCAAAAGATTTAAAATGAGCAATTAAAAATCTGATTTACATTTCATTATACAATGGAATTAATATAGGTATCTACCATGCTTATGCACTTACGGAAAAGTGTGTGTGTGGAAAACCTAAGTACCTACAAGGTACGATAACTCGTAAATTTCCTTATATGGCTAAATGTTTTGTTTCTAATTTGTAAACCAATTTAAATATTGGATTATTCTTCAATAAATTCACTCACGTGACTCACATTTCGTTTTTGAGTGGGCTTGGGTTGTTGAGTGCTCAGCAGTTTAGTTTCCGAGAGTCATTGGGTACAAGTGACGCCGTTTTTAACTTTTTGGTACAGCTGATGGTCAATCAACTGAACGCAGCCGGTGAGGCTGCCGCAGCGGTCTCCTGTGATTTGTCAAAAGCATTTGATTGCGTAGATCACAGAATACTGCTGTGGAAGCTGGAGGTGTATGGGTTTAGGGGGGGCAGCCTTGGAGTGGTTTCATTCTTATCAGTCAGGGCGTGCGCAGACGGTTAGGTTAAATAATAACAGCTCGGAAAAACGAAATATCCATACCGGAGTTCCGCAGGGCTCTGTACTCGGGCCACTACTTTTCTTGATTTATGTTAATGATCTGCCCCAACTTTCAATAGTGGGAAAATTCAACGATCTTCGCAAATGACCACCTTTCTCTGGCACGATTCGGATATTGACAGATTGAATGAAAATATGCAATCAGATCTGTTAAAGATAAAAAAAAATGGTGTGACGCAAATTTATTAACCAATATTTTAAATTTCAAATGTGTCATGGGAAACGTTTATCTATAGAAAATGAGCCTATTGCTTAACAAATTCCTGGGCTTATCAATTGACAGCTCGCTTAAATTTGAGAACCACATCTTGAATGTGTGCAATAAAATCTCATCTGGTTGTTTTGCCTTGAGGATTATATCTAATAACAGACTTCTCCATTGCCAGAACTGATACTTTGCTCTAATTGAGTCCCACCTTCAATATGGCATTTGTTTTTGGAGCTCTTGTTCTGATTACCTTTTCAATTCAGTGTATGTGTTGCAAAAAAGAGCAATTCAATATTTATCGGGAGCCATAGTTCGTGACTCCTGCCGCCACTTATTTTTGAGATATGCAATCTTGACATTATGTTTTATTTTGGAATCAGTCTGTCTATTCTTTAGGAAATATAGAAACGAGTTGTCTTTGAATGGTCCTTACAATAACAAATTAAAAAGTTCCATTATATACGAAGGTAAAAAAACTTTTTAATCATCTTCCTATAAGGCTAAGAGCATTGCAATGTGATCAAGGGTTTGGGATACAAACAAAGAAGTTTTTGGCTGATAAGGCATATTACAGTATCAGAGAATTTTATAATGACTCTCTAAATTAAATGTAGTTTTGTCTTCTTTGTTTTTATCTTTTCCATTTGCACTTTTGCTTTACATTTTATTTTCTTCTTCTCTTTTTTGTTTCTTTGCGAACTCGTTTTATACTTCCAATCTAGTTTTAGCTTAATTTTAATAGATCTTTATGAACTTTATATGCTTTGTGACTTTAAATTCTATTTTTCTAATGGCTACCGCCCCCCCCCCCCCCCCCTCAAACTAACCCAAACTATGTATTGTTATTATAACATTAGAGCTATCTTTTGACTTTGACTGTATGTAAAAAAAATTGGTATATCGGTATTCGAAAATATAAACGTCGATGCTAACATAAAATGACTGCTTAATAATGGCGTGTATGTATGTCATTTTTGAGAAATGAAACGGGGCTAAAAAGAGACAAATATAAAAATAAATAAAAATTAAGTGGATACGATATCGATACGAAACCTACCTACAAAACTAAAACAAAAAAGAGACAAATAAATCTTGAGGAAACAGAATATATCTGTATGGAATCGATGTAAAAGAAAACATAAATAATCCAGAGATACATATAAAATTATTTGAAAGAGGCCTACATCCAGAGCAGAGGCTGAAGAAGAGGACGAATTAGGCTTTGTGATTTAAACAGGGTTCACTGAAATTGTTTAAATGTTTCTTGAGGAAAACAGGGTCAATTATTGAGAACTGCTGCATCCAATCCAATTTGATGGAAATGAGATTTCTTTACATAAATATTGGCATTGAGGATTGAGTTGAGGATGTTGTAACAAAGGCACCTTCAAGATATTTATTATAAATTCCTACTCCAAGAAAGTTGACAATGTTGATAAAATAATATCCAGAAGGAGGCGGGAGTAAACTGGGCTCAAAAAGCCAAAAATAAGAACCTATAGAAGTATTTGGAAGAAGCCTACCTCCAGGAGTGGATAAACAGAGGTTGAAGAAGAAGAAGTTGATGATTCAAACAGGAATCACTGAAATTGTTTAAATGTTTCTTGGGGAAAATAGGTTCAACTGAATGCTGCATCCAATCCAACTTGATGTAAGGGAGATTTCGTTACATAAATATGGACATTGAGGATCGAGTTCGGGTTGTTGTAACAAAGGCACTTTCAAGATATTTATTATACATTCGTAATCCAAGAAAGTTGACAAAGTGTATTAAAAACGTATAAGATGATATCCAGAAGGTAGCAAGAGAAAACTGGTCTCAAACAACCCAAAATAGACACCTATAGAAGTATTTGAAACAGGCCTACATCCAGGAGTGGATAAGCAAAGGCTGAAGAAGAGGAAGAAGTTGATGGTTTAAACAGGAATCACTGAACTTGTTTAAATGTTCCTTAAGGAAAACAGGTTCAACTGAGAAATGCTGCATCTAACCCTACTTGATGTGAGGAAGATTTCGTTACATAAATATGGGCATTGAGTATTAAGTTGGGGATGTTGTAACAAAGGCACTTTCAAGATATTTATTATAAATTCCTACTCCAAGAGAGTAGACATAGTGCAGTAAATATGTATAAGGGTGAGATTACCCAATTTCTTAAACATAACTCTTAATCCTTATCTTTAAAAAAAATAATTATTTCTTCTAGCGTAGCGTTATTTTTTTATATAATTGCCGTTAACTTGCTGTTATTTTGAGATAGAGACAATGAAAATTAGAAAAAAACAACACTTCTTAGGACGCCATGGCTATTTATCTATGGTTAACTGTGCTGTGGCAATAATTAAATAACAAAATAATGATACGGTAGGTCAGACAAAAACAGCATCCGCCAGATTCACTTACATAAGCTTGGACACGTTTTTAAATCCATAAGTTTCAGCTGGCATGTAAAGTAAATTAAAAACCACTACCAGGTTTTTAGCATATTCAGATAGCATATTATGCTTATCACCGCGGAGTGTCTGAAATCGCAGAGCTTTTTTTGCAAAAATCATGCAAAATCCTTTTCGAAATCACGAAATCGCATTCGGGATGAAAAATCGTAGAAATCACGCCCAAATCGTGAAATCGACGAAATCCGTAGTTAATTTTATTTGCTTAATTCTACCATCTCAAGATTTGAACCTCTCAAAATATTTTATCTGTTTTTGACCGTTATAGAATTGAATAGAAATGGTTCATTTTAACGAGACAAATATAAGTATTATGTGGCAGTAAAACGCATTCCTTTTTGTCTCTTACGCTCATTTATTAAGCAAATAGACAAGAAAATGACGTCATATGCCACATTCTGTTCCAATTGGCGACAAATTGTTTCTTGATTATCTGACAACAACGCGACTTCCAACGCCACCCGGATGACCCTTCGCGTCGGCGCCTTTGCAAATTTCATTTTTAAAAGT